>JAQGAO010001214.1:0-25854 GCA_034697705.1 Ommatoiulus sabulosus
CGAGTTTTGTCATTTTCTAGGGTACAACCTAGAGGGCAGCCCAACAAATGCTTGTTTTGTTAACGTAACAAATAGGCGAAGATGTTCGTTGCGTATACACACTTCCGTTACGCAAATAGCCGCGGGCGCCACAGATGGAGCTGCTGTTTGTCGATTCTCCTGTTGGGGGGGAGGGGGGGGGGGGAGAATATCGATGAGTAAGCGAATTTATAGGTGAAGGCAGCTTCATAAAAGGTTATTTAGCATTCGTTTCAAACGAGGGTTTATTGAGATGTCAACGGGCTCGAAAAGGTTGAACACCGCCAGGGGGCAGCGCAGGATATATCACTAAATTAGCGGGGAATGGTTGGGTGTAATTGTATGCTTCAGAAAAATAGAAAGAAACGACAAAAAAAGGCAATTTTGGGACACCCTGTATGATAGTTTGTTATAACGTGGATCTACATATCTGGGTCTGCGAAGTCTTTAAAATTATGATGATATCGTCGTCATCGAAATTTTGAAGAATCCGAAGTTTGATGAATGACGACATCATCGGAATTTAAAGAAGGATGACATCATCGGAATTTAAAGAAGGACGTCATCATCTGAATTTTTATAAATAACGTCATCAGAACTTCAGGAAGGACGCCATCATTCGAATTTTTATAAATAACGTGATCTGAATTTAAGGAAGGACGTCATTATCCGAATTTTTATAAATGCATGACGTCATCCGAATTTGATGCATGACGTCATCATCCGAATTTGATGCTTGGCGTCATCATCCGAATTTGGATAAATGACGTCATCCGAATTTTTCATCACTAACGTCATCTGAATTTAAGGAAGGACGTCAGCGTCCGGCGTTTGATGCATGACGTCATCGTCCGACGTTTCATGCATGACGTCATCGTCCGACGTTTGAAGCATGACGTCATCGTCCGACGTTTGATGCCTGACGTCATCGTTCGAAATTTGATGCACGACGTCACCTTCCGAAGTTTCATGCACGACGTCATCTTCCGAAGTTTGATGCCGACGTCATCATCCGAAGTTTGATGTACGACGTCATCGTTCGAAGTTTGATGCCGACGTCATCATCCGAAGTTTGATGTACGACGTCATCGTCCGACGTTTGATGCATGACGTCATCGTCCGACGTTTGTTTGAATGAACGTCATCGTTCGAAATTCGATGCACGACGTCACCTTCCGAAGTTTGATGCCGACGTCATCGTCCGAAGTTTGATGTACGACGTCTTCATCCGACGTTTGATGCACGACGTCATCCGAATTTGACGCCCGCAAACAAACAAGCATTTGGTTATCTTGCGTACAAGTGTAAATGGACGTTATACAGATTTCGTCAGCACGCATGTGTATCACGTGACATTTCCTTCGTTCCATCTGAGAAACTTAGCAGGAGGCAAGTTCTTTAAATTGTTGATTCAATGAAAATATCACGTGATGTAGCCCCGTACCGTAACTCCGCCTATAGTTTTGCATGATGCTCCAAACTGCCCGACCATATAGGGAGTGCGACTTCTCGGGCGGTGCTCCAAGATGGCGCCTGACTGACCCTCGACTGAGGACGTTTGTCACGCCGCCTTTATCAGCGCCACCTTCGGTCTCACTCGAGCAATTTCCGAACAATCGTTCGTTAGCTCGAAATCTGATGGAGAGATCTGAGAAATAAATAAAAACACACCAAAGGATCTTCCGAAAGGCACGAAGGTGTGACAGATCCTTAATTCTGATATTCAAAACAGCGCTCGGAAAACAATTGAAGATGGCGCTGCTGAAGCGTGACGAAAATAATAATAATAAAAAATATTCATTCATTCTCATATTGTGTTTGTGGAGACGAGGAGGGAATTTTAATTGAAGGTTAAGGGCCTAATTAGCGTCTACGAATGACGCACTGACCACGTTACGAGTGGTCAATTCGAGGTCAATACTATCAAAATGGAAGTCATTTTTGTCGAAATAATGTCAATAATATCAAAATGTAAGTAATTTTTCTCAAAATTAATATCAATACTATCCAAATTTAATTCAGTTTTCTCAAAATAATGCTCATGCTATCAAAATTCAAATCGGTTTTCTCAAAATAACATTTTTTTTTTCATTCAGAAGTTATATGCAGTATTTTAAGAAATTTACAGAAGTTCCGAAAAAATTATGTGAAATTGAATATTTTGAAGAAATATTCTTGAAATCTCCTGATATTTCATAGCTATTTTCTTGAAATTACAGAGTTTACAAAGATATTTTCCGTAGACTTTCAGAAGCTTAGAAGAAGTTTTCATGAAATTTCCTGATACATCGTCGACGTTTTCTTGAAAATTGCCAAATATTTCATAGAATTTTTTTTTAAATTTCCCGAAATTTCGTAGAAATTTTCTTGAAATTGCCTGACATTTCGTGGAAATTTTCTTAAAATTTGCCGCGCCGACAAAGCAATTTTCCTGAAATGTCCACATGCTTCGAAAAAAATTTCCGTAAACTTCCAGAAGTTTCCACATGCTTCGAAGAAATTTTCCCCAAACATCCAGTGTTAGTAAGTCATCCAGTGTTTCGAAGAAATGTTTTTAAAAACATCCAAGAAGGATGCATTAAATTGCTGAAGAATTTCTATCGGATAAATGTCGGAATAATACGCTTTAGCGAATTTTAAGTAAAAACTCAACCATTCGGAAATTTCCATATTTTGGCTAATATCAACCGTAGGGGCATCCTTCAAATTTGTCATGACCTTTCGAAGGTTAACCTTCAAATATTCGTACTCTGATCAATACGGCTGCCAGTTTGAGGCTGCCGTTATTTGAGTTGTGTGAGTGCCAAAAAGTTTTGGAAGTCTTGACGTTTTTAGGGTGACAATTTTTGGCAGGCCCCTTAATTTATTAAGGGGCTAAAAAACTAAATCAAATTTCAGAACAAATCAAATGTAGCAAAATCGAACACGTCTACATCTTGCGGTTTGCTTTATTTCATTAGATGCAATCTCCACATTGTTGCTGAAATTTCCAAAAGTTTCGAAAAAATCATTTCACGGAATATCCAGATGCTTACGATAAAAAAAATCACGAAATTTCCAGAAGTTTACAAAAAGAAAAAGAAATTTCAAGAAACATCCAGAGATTTCGACAAATTTTTAAAAATTTAACGAACTGGACAACTTTAGAATATAAGGGGATCATTCGAATTTTAATGAATATCGTCATCATTTACTACAATGACGTCACAACAAGGATTTGTATGAAAGACGGCACTACCACTATTTTTATGAATGACGTCATCAGAATTTAAGTTACCACCAGTATTGGTTTGCATGACACCATCAATATTTGTATGCATGACGTTGCCACCAGTATTTGCGTGAATAACGTCATTAGAATCGACGTCTCACCACAAGCATTTTCCAATAATATCAAAATTGAAAGTCATTTTTCTCAAAATAATGTCAGTACTATCAAAAGTTTCATCAGTTTTCTCAAAAGAATGTCAATACGATCAAAATTTAAGTAATTTATCTCAAAATTAATATATATACTAGTATAGCCTATTATCAAAGTTTAAATCAGCTATCTCAAAATAATATTAAAAATTTAATTCAGTTTTCTCAAAATAATATCAAAATTGAAAGTCAGTTTTCTCAAAATAATATCAAAATTTAAGTCAAGAATTCTTAAAGTAATGTCAAATCAGTTTTCCGGAAATGTTCCTTCGTTGACAGCCAGTAGGGTAATGAGATGATAAAATTCACCATAGAGATGAGGGGTTCTCAGACAGGAGCTTTACGAATGGCACGTTTGTCAGTTTTGAAGTCACGTGTTCCACCCAGTTCACGTGAAGTCACTCAGCTCCCCCAAACTGCAAACTTCCAATTCGGAAATTTGGGAGATCATGATTTGGAGCATCAGTTTCATGATTGGAACATCAGTTTAATGATATGGAACATCGGTTTCATGATTTGGAGCATCGGTTTCAGGATTTGGCGCATCAGTTTCATGATTTGGCGCATCAGTTTCATGACATGGAGCATCAGTTTCATGATTTTGAACATCAGTTTCATAATTTGGAGCATTAGTTTCATGATTCGGAAATCAAGTTACATTGTATTTCCTCGATGCGTCCCCTTTCGATCGTAGTCTGCGTACGATGTTGCCAAAATAAAAAAATTCCAAAATTTTCACCCCTAGTCGAAATCTGCTTAATTTCAACCCCTTCTAAGTTAAGTTAATACTTGGATAAGTTTAATACTATTAGGAGGCTTTTCGATGATGTAAAAATAGATAAGAGCCAGGTTTGATAGTGGTATACAAAAGAGGCGAGAGAATAGATTTTTGCGCATGCAGGTAAAGCCCCCCCTTAGACCCCCTAAGCCTCCCCCCTTCCCACCTTATAACACTGCTCAACGAAAATTAGGAAAAGAGGGCGTGGGGGAGGGGCGTGAGAAAAAACGACCCGAAAATCGTGATGAGAAAACATTTTGCAAAACTAGAAAAGAAATATTTAAGAGAAAGAAGAAGACATGCGAAAGGTTACTGCGTGAAAAATAACAAATAACAAACAACAACAACAATACGTTGGACGAAACAAATAAGGGGAGGGTGTGTGTGTGGAGGAACTTCCGGTATATTGATGGAGGAATATGGTTGGGAAGCCAGAAGCATCTGTGCTTGAGGAATGTTGAAATTGGTGATCTGGGAAACTACTTGAGATAGACGAGAATGTACATTGTATAAGTAAGACCATGCTTCGATTATGCGCGGGAAAGTTCTTGACACCGAGAACCGTTCGGAACCGCAGATTTGGGAGAATCTATTACAGTCGAACCTTGTTAAGACGAATCTCGAGGGACGCCAAAATTTGTTCGTTTAAAAGCACATGTAGTTCGTTTTATCGGATGTCGGACGAAACATGACTTTGACGTAAGAGAACTAAAGTTTCGTCAATGTTCGGATGAAATTCTTTACCCCAAGTCAATGAATGGGATTAAAAACGGGGAATTCCCCCGTTATAACGTTCGTTTTAACGAAATGTAGCGCGAATGTTCGGAAACTCTAAAATTCGAAATATCTGAATTCGGAATATAGGAGGAAATTAACATTATCGTCCATCCCCTATATGGAGAACAAGGACTGGAAATGACTTCGTTCTAGCCGAAATTCGTAATAAGCGGGTTCGTCTTAACGAGGTTTCACTATATTTCGTTTGATTTCGAATATTTTGTTTTGTTTCCGAATTAACCCTAACCCAAATGTTCACATTACTCACAATTTGCTTACTCATCGTTGGGGAAAAACCTGAAAATTGTGTGACTCAAAAAGTGTGTCGAAACTCGCTTTTATTGTGTTTTATTTCCCTGAAATTTCTATCGATTTGATACGTTATAAAAAAATAGAATAGGAAAAAGTATTTAGTTAAAGCCGAGTCTTTCTTTTACGGATAATAAACTCGGTTAACTTCATTCGATGTTCCATGTTTGTTGCCAAATGTGGGCGTTAGATGGCGCTGTTGATTTAGACGTAGAACTTTGTCTTTCCACGACTTGTGAGGGTAGTTTGGGAAGTTTTAGCCGAAAAATCGGACATTTTCAATAAATGACGTCGTTCATTGAAATACTGGTGATGACGTCATTAATGAAAACACTGGTGGTGACGTCATTAATGAAAACACTGGTGGTGACGTCATTCGTAAAATACTGGTGAAGTGAATTCTGATGACGTCTTTCATGCAAATATCGGTAGTGACTTTTAATTTTAATGACGTTATTCATGCAGATATTGGTGATGTTATTACTGATGACGTCATTCATGCAAATATTTGTGGTGGCGTCAATTCTGATTACGTCTTCCAAACAAATACTGGTGGTGACGTGGATTTGTTCTGAAATTTGATTTAGTTTTTTAGCCCCTTAATCAGCGGCCTGCCAAAAATTGTCACCCTAATACTACGAAACCCTAACGTCAAGACCTCAAAAACTTTTTGGCACTCACAAACTCAAATAACGGCAGCCTCAAACTGGCAACCGAATTGATCTGAGTACGAATCTTACGAGGTTAACCTTCGGAAGGTCATGAACGATGCACCTACGGTGATATTAGCCAAAATACGAAAAATAAATACAAAATCTCGGTGAACGGTTGAGTTTTTACTTAAAATTCGCTAAAGTGTGTTATTCCGACATTTATCCGATAGACATTTTTTCAGCAATTTAATTAGATTACTACTAGTAAAAGTATACATTCCCCAATAACCGGCTTTACCATGAAGCAAGTTTCGTAGAGGACGCTGCCATCGCAGGTAGGCGTCGCATGACGGCACGCTGACGTCACTGCTGGAGGTTTCTGGAAGTTTAAGGAAAATTCCTGTTGTCTTGGATGTTTTTACAAACATTTCTTAGGAACACTGGATGTTTGGGGGAAATTTCTTCGAAGCGTGTGGTAATTTCTGGAAAATTTCTTCGAAGCGTGTGGAAATTTCTGGAAAATTTCTTCGAAGCGTGTGGAAATTTCTGGAAAATGTCTTCCAAGCTTCTGAAAGTTGGCAGAAAATTTCTTTCAAGCTTCGGGAAGTTTACAGAAAATATTTTCCAAGTTCCTTGCAGTGTACAGAGAATTTCTTCCAAGCTTCGGAAAGTTTATGTAAATTTTTTTTCGAAGCATGTGGAAATTTCAAGAAAATTTCTCAAAAATATCAGGAAATTTAAAGAAAATTTTTAGAAAAAATCAGGAAATTTTAGGAAGTTTGCAGAAAATTTCTTCGAAATACCAGGCAGTTTTCAAGAATATTTCTACGAAATATGTTCGTAAGTTTCAAGAAAATTTCTACGAAATATCAGGCAATTTCAAGAATATTTCTGCAAAATATCATCTAACTTCACGTAATTTTTTTCGGAACTTCTGCAAATTTCTTGAAATATTGCATATAAATAGGCTGATCAAAAAGTTCCAGGACTTACGTTTTAAAAGTATATTAGCTATACATTTTTCCACCAATGTTTCAACTGCTGGAAGGACCCTGAGAACTCATCTTCTGGAATGCTGTTCAGCTCCTTCGGCTATTTTTCTTGTTTCAGGATTTTGTCATCCGTTGTGATGATTGGACCTTTGTTTCCACATCTTGCAACATCTGAAAAGTTTCTGTAAAAGTTTCACTCAACTTCACACAAAACTTGACACAAATGCGTTGCTTTCTTTTTGATTCATTTGAGAAAAGATCAAGAAATCACCAAAAACGAAACCCTTGTTTCACAAAAACGTCGGTAATTACTTCACAACAAAGAAAGTTGTAGAGAATCTACAAAAACAGCTGAGCTCAGGACAAGTCACAGCAACTGATGCTACCAACCGTACCACTCTCTGACGCTCCATCAGCCCTCTTAACTTCTAAATAAAAAAAATTGGTATAACTTTTATGTAAAAAATGAATTTATTCAAAATGAAAATACAAAATATAAATATTATTGTAACGCATTATTTTTTAATCCATCAACTTTTCCGCGCCATTTTGCTTTTATTCTTCAATATTAAGACTAATTTTTATAAACATTTTAACTTCGACATTTGAGTGACTTCGACTAATTAAAATTTCAAAATTTGCTCTCGAACCGAGCGTTTCCTATTTTTTTTCAACAAATCTTTGCCTGGCATTTTCGGAGAATTCAGCATATTTTTTTTTTCATAAATCTTTTATTGACACCTGACCTATTAAACGCCGAAAGGAAGATAAAAAATCCAAGTTTGGGTGTAAAAAAATGGCCATTTCGGTGTAATTTTCGTCTAATTTTTGACATGCTCGGCCCTGACCAAAATATCTAAAAAAGGGTTGAGTGGTCCACTCGGTGGGTGATTGAATATCTCCATTGTTGCGCCTTTCTGGCTCGTTGCTCAAGCTTGACCATCGAGTGAGGACCGTAACAGACCCTCCCCCTCACCCCCATTGAGGGGCGAGTGAAAATTCTGCCCAAAAATTCTTTCTTAGGGTCACTCAACTTCACCGTCATTTTTTTATTATTTCGTGTTTACTGTCCACGTCTCTCGAGGGGCAAAAAAAGGACAATGCCAAAATTGTTGATGCTCACTCTATGAATAATAGCCAAAGCAGAACGATTTTTGGGAACCGCCCACCCCCTGACCAAACACCCCAGTCACACGCTCCGACCTGAGCGGGCCATTTCCTCCGAGTCCGGGACACATGGACCAAAATTCAGAAATAAATTGTTGGAAAGAGTTAAGAAATGCCAGATAGTATTATTTCAAACGTGGAAATTTTAGGCAATTTTCTTAGAAATGTTGTTTTATTAGGTATACATGTATCAAGTTGGTTGGATTTGACACATTAACTTGTGCGAGGTAAAAGTTAATTAAATTATGTAAAAACGTTATGTAAAATATTGTATTAAACATTAATAATACTAAGTTAATTATATTTGTCCTCGAATAATTATTTGAAATGTCGAGAAGTTACACAAAACATTTGGTTAAACTTAAACATATTGTATATTAGGAATTAGTGTATAGGGAAATTTCTTTCAATTTATCCTTCATTTATTTAAAAGATTTAAAATTTACAGGAAAACTGCATGTTTAAACATGAAAATTAGCGAAATTATTTTTAATTCATGGCAAACGTCTGAACTTGTCAAAAATGTTATCTTTGATACGTCTGAAATTTTCCAAAATTTCTGTTGGATACGTTTGAAAGTTTCAAAGAATTCTGTACGATACGTCTGAAATTTTCAAAATTTTCTCTTGGAAACGTCTGAAATTTTCCCTTTAAATAGTCCGTAAAACTTCTTTTGGATACGTCTGAAATTTTCCAGATAATTTCTTCGAAAATTCAAAAGTTTGAAACGTCTAGCAATCTCGAGGAATTTTCTTTGAAAGTTAGTTTACATCGGGCAAAAAATTATTTTAAACATAAAGAAATGTTGGAAAATTTTCTTTTATCCATATGCAAATTACAGAAAAATGTACATATTTCTTAACTTTTGCCAATTTCTGTAAAAATTTCTGGGAACACATGAAAATTACATAAAAAATTAAAAATATGGAAATTTCAGGAAACAGCCCTTTGTGAAGACGTGTCTACCAATTAAATACACAACGAAAACATCTGGCAAAATCAGTGAAAAGCGATTGATTTCAAAGAGTACCCTCGAGGCAGCATGTTTTTTTTATTAAACGGGAACACGTTTTATTCCTGAGGTTACATTATGAGTAGATCCGATTTAGTTGTATTTCTACGTTTCGTAAATCACACGTCTCCTTGCCTCCCCATTATACAATACCATCAATTTTTTTTGATTGTGTCATTCATATTTGAGCAATTTGTATGCTTTAGTCGCTAGCTTTGTAATTACGAGTCGTGGAGAGAGCGGGGATTACAAAAGAAATGGCCAAAAATCTATGAAAAATTATGTTGAAAAGCCTGTGAATTTCCTCCAGGTAAACGCTGGCAGGTGAAGCCGCATCCAGTTATTATTATTATTATTTTTCTTCTTCGTTCGGCCCCCGATGCTCTTTTCAAAAAATAAAATTTTTGTGAAATAACGCCGGAATGGAAGCAAGATTTCCATTGTCCCATATTGTTCAAAGTTGAGCATTTAATAAAAAAAAACCTGAAAAAAGGGTATTTTGAATAGCTGGATGGATGCTTGGTTAGTGTTTTCGGCAGATATTCCATTATTTAAAAGCATTTGTCCATTTCATTTCTGAAAATTTCCCATAGGGCACGAACAATGAACGAGAATGTAGGCCCGAGCCGCAATATACGAGGCATTTGTGAAGGCTTAGTGTTTGCTCAGAGTGGAAAAATGCTCTTTAATGTTTCCAGAAATTCAACAAATATAGAATGGATCTTGTGAAATGCTCAAGGATGAGTAGTGAGGGATGTTGTATGCAAGGGTGGATGTGGGGAAGGGTAACGAAAGAAGTAGGGTAGGGATGGATAGGGAAAGGAATGGGTTGAGGAAAAGGTAAAGGTATTAGTGTGTTGAGAGAAGGGCAAGGAAAGGAGTGGATTAATTGAATGATGAAACTGTAGGGAAAAGATTGGATTGAGGAAAGAGTTGAGAAAGGAATGGATTGAGGGAAGAGTTGAGAAACAAATGGGTTGAGTGAAGGGTTGGAATAGAAATGGGTTGAGGAAAGGGCTGGGAAAGGAATGGATTGAGGGAAGAATTCAATTGGGAAAGGAATGGTTTGAGGGAAGAATTGGGAAAGGAATGGATTGAGGGAAGAATTGGGAAAGGAATGGATTGAGGGAAGAATTGGGAAAGGAATGGATTGAGGGAAGAGTTGGGGGAAAGGAATGGATTGAGGAAAGGATTGGGAAAGGAATGGATTGAGGGAAGGGAACGGTTGCAGGAAGTGTAAAGAATGGTAAGGGTGTTTGAAAGGAAATGACGAATATGGAAAGGAGTGTGGAAGGGATGGGCGAGGAATAGGTAGGATAAGGAGTGGAATGAAGGAAGGAAGTGAATGAAGAGTACAGAATGGAATATGTGAGGGAATGGAAAGGGTGGGGTTATTGTAGGGAAAGGAGTGGGTGGAGGGATAGGGAGAATTGGATAACAGAAGTGTAGCAGGAGTAGGGAAAGGATTGAGTGATGGATAGGCAGTGAAGTGGGTGAGGGATTAGAAAGGATTCGTTTATGGATGGGGAGAATGGTTTTAAGGACTTGGAAAGGAGTGGGAGATGGGTGGGAAGGATTTAGTGATGTGTGGGGGGTGGGAATTTGGGTAAAGTACTATATGAAAGAGATTTGGTGATGGATGGGGAGGTTTGGGTGAGGAAAGGGAAGGATAGGGAAATCGATGGGCCAGGGATGAGGAGGAAAGGGTGATGAAAGGGTAGGGAATGAATTTCATTACAATTATGGCAGTTCAGCAGATTTTCAGTGCACAAGACACATCTTAATTACTGAACTGCTTAACTGCCAAACTGCCAAAGTTTTCCGGGTGGCTGGTTTCGAACACAAATTATTGCAACGGGATGCGGACACGCCCCTTCGACCTACATATGAGTCTATCTTAGCGTGGCCGGGATGAGAGGCAGTTTTTACAGCATTGTTCACCATTTTTCTTATTTTTCATGCAGTTTTCCGTGAAAATGTTTTTCATTATGAATTGTCATTGTGCTTCTCTCTCGTTTTGTTTGAGGACCCAAAGTCGGATTAATACAGGAACGCTCTGTAACCCCACCCCCCTCCCCCCCAACCAAAATAATTGTTTCTTTTGAGATTCAAAAAGCCGTGCAGCCCTAATTTTTACCTCTGTAATGGTGACAATGCAGAATCCATTCTTTGGCCAGTCTATGTAACCTCACATTGTAACTTATCCATCCACTCCTCCTTCAATTTTTTTTTCAATTTTTTTTTTATTTTATTTTTAAAAGCACATCTATTTTGTGACAAAATATTTTTCCTGACAAATAAGCAAACAGAATAGGCATGCCTTTAGGATTTTTTTTCTACTTTATTTTTTCGTACAAAAGGATAAAGACCATACAAGCATGAAAACCTCCCCGAAATGTGTGAGGAACAAAAGCAGTTTTCCAAGGCTGACTGACATAGTTTTTTTAAACTATTTTTTATTTTTATTTTGGGAGAAATGTTATACAGTACTCACTTTAGAAGCTCCTCGAGGTGTCGGTGGATTGTAATAATAAATATAGTTTTGGAAATTTTTGCTCGAGTTTGCATACGTGTAGGAATACATTGAATCGAAATGATGGAATTTTTAAATTTGTCGTGAAATTGTAAGGAAATTTTAAGGAAATATTTTTTTTTTCGTTTCAGAAACCCTGGTTTCTCGAAAGCTTGGGCTTTTTTAAGGAAATTTTCTTTGAAATTTCTAGAATTTCAGGATAATCGCTTTGAAACGTATGGAACATTTTAGGAGAATTTCTTTGAAACGTTTGGAAGTTTCAAGAAATTTTCTTTGAAATGTCTGGAAGTTTCAGGAAATTTTCTTTGAAATGTCTGGAAGTTTCAGGAAATTTTCTTTGAAATGTCTAGAAGTTTCAGGAAAATTGAAGAAAATTTCTTTGAAACGTCTGGAACTTTCAAGAGAATTTCGTTGTAACGCTTGGGAGTTTTAGAATTTCTTTGAAACGTCTGGAACTTTCAAGAGAATTTCGTTGTAACGCTTGGGATTTTTAGAATTTTTTTGAAACGTCTGGGAATTTCAGGAAGTTTCAGGGAATTTTCTTCGAAACGTCTGGAGCTTTCATGAGAATTTTTTTTAAACTGCCTGGAACTTTTTTCGAAATTTTCTAAAACATGTGGAACATTCTGGAGAACGTTTGGAAGCTTCAGGAGAATTTTTTCTGAAACGCCTGTAACTTTGAGGAAAATTTCTTTGCAACTTCTAGAAATTTTTAAGAGCATTTCTTGGAAAAGTCAGGAACTTCCAAGAGAATTTCGTTGCAACGCTTGGGACGTTTAGAATTTCTTTGAAACGTCTGGGAATATCCGGAAGTTTCAAGGAATTTTCTTCGAAACGTCTTAAGCTTTTAGAAGAATTTTTTTTAATGCTTGGAACTTTTAGAAAAATTTCCTAAAACATCTGGAACTTTCAGGGCATTTTTAAATCTTCCAAACGTATAGTTTGGAAGTTTCAGAATTTTTTTTTTCTGAAACGCCTGTAACTTTGAGAAGAATTTCTTTGCAACTTCTTGAAATTCTAAGAGCATTTCTTGGTAACGTCTGGAACTTTCAAGAGGATTTCGTTGAGACGTTTGGGACTTTTAGAATTTCTTTGAAACGTCTGGGAATTTCAGGAAGTTTCAGGGAATTTTCTTCGAAACGTCTGGAACTTCCAGGAAAATACCTTTGCAACTTCTTGAAATTCCAAGAGCATTTCTTGGAAACGTCTGACATTTTCAGGTAAATATCTTTGAAACGCCATGGAATTTCAAGCAATTTTCTTGGAAACTTCTTGAAATCTTAAACTTTAAAGAACATTTCGTTGAAACGACTTCAAATATTGAAATTTCAAGAACGTTTCTTTGAAAATTCCTGAAATCTTGAAATTTCAAGAAAATTATTTTGCGAAAACGCACAAAATAGTTCGCCATCAGCGCCATCTTTATAGCACGCTCAATGCGCTCCCTATCGAGAAATGTCTATAATTTTAAACAAATCTCAATTTGAGCCATCTATATTCAAATGGTTTTTTTCTGTGTTATTTCCCTGCCTTAGTGCCATTGCGACATAAAGTGAAACAACAGAGTTAGGATAATGGTACATCCTCCCCGCCATCTTTTTTTTTCTTTTTCGGGCGAATGACAGCGCCGCCTCGAGGGCAAAAAAGGTCCCATTTTTCATGTCTCAACTTATTCATCAATGCCAGACGAGACACAGGAAGATGAATAAGTTTCACATTTAAGGTTGTTGTTGTTATTGTTGTTGTTTTTCAAACTTGTTATTGTTGCGAGGCGCTACTTCATTTCTGAACGACCCATTTGCCCCGGGGCTGCTCATTCAGAGCTAAGTAAAAATCATGGGAATTAATGAAATGCCCCGAGGTGGGTTAGGGGTTAAGTGGGTGACCCTCATGGGGGAACCCATTGGGGGTGACAAGGGGAGGGGGAGCTGTAAAATTCAAGATGGTGAATCTTAAACTTAGTACAGGAAATGTGACGTCACGATGAGATCATGGAGAATGGATATTGTTTATGAATTTTCTTTACATTTTTGTGTGATTAAACTTTAAATATTTAATTTTATTTGAAACGTTTAGTTTGGAAAAATATTTGACTTTTTTTTTTTTACAGAAAATTTGGAAAATTGAAAGGTTTGTTTTGCAAAAATGTTTAGAATGTAATTTTTACAATTGTGAAACTGAAATAATTTTAGCAAATATTTGTGAAACTGATATTTTTTTTGCAAAAAAATTTGTAGAACTTAAGTTTATTTTTGCTAAAATTTGTAAAATTGCAATTTATTTTTGCCCAAATTTGTAGAACTGAAATTTACTTTTGCGAATACTTGTGAAACTGAAATTTAATTTTGAGAAAATTACTAAAACTGATTTTTTCTTTGCGCAAATTGTGAAGCTGAAATATTTCTAACAAAATTTCTAAAACTGAAATTATTTTTTTTTTGCAAAACATTGTAGAACTAAAACATTTTTTTGCAAAAATTTGTAAAACTGAAATATTTTTTTTGCGAAAATTTGTAAAACTCAGAGTAATATTATTTGACGAAACTCTGAATGATTGTAAGTATTAGAGTTAAGTAGTGGTTAATTAAAAAAACTGTAAAACTGAATATTTTTGTTGCAAAAATCTGCAAAACTTAAAACGAAGTCTTGTGAATCATCTGCAATGTAATAAAGCCTGAAATGATACCGTAAGTGAAACCTCAATTGAAGCATGAAGTTAGACCAAATCTCATCACCATATAGTTAGTCAACAAAACCTATAAGCTTATCTTTTCCCCAAAATGAGTGAATTGAGTAATAGATAGCAACCCGGCTTTCGAACGTTTTGACCACTGGTCATCCATACATGGCGTATGAAACTGGACGCTTTGATCTTGTTTGTAATTGTTGTTCCTTCTGACGTTGAAGAAAGCTGCAATGGTGTTTTTGTTTTTTCTGCTGACGCACTCCTTTTTCCCACGCTTATTATTAATGTGCAAAAGCACAAGCCTCGCGGCCATTTTTCTTTTCAAGATCTTTTATACAAATAACCTGTCTGTCTTTCTGTCTCGCGGAAAATGCCCACCAAATAAAACAAGTATTCGGTGGCGCCCCCTGGTGAACAAATTGGAAACTTTTGATTTCTGCCGATAAAGTACGAGCGTCGCCATCTTGAAAAGTGACGCCATCTTGTTTTTATACCAAAGGTAATTTTGATGAAAATTTGGATATCGCGCTTTTGAAAATGGCGAAGTCACGCGTGACGATTTTGCGCACGGGACGTCACGACTGCAAAAAGTGCCCTTTCGTAAAGCTTTCTTCCGAGTACCCCGTTGCGTAAACTACGCATCGTGCGTACTTAAATCAGCGCGCCAACTATTGACAACTTCACGATTGTCGAAAGCGCCTTTCGTAAAGCTTCCGTCTGAGTACCCTATAAGTACCCGCTATTAATGGCTGTAGATCTAAATATCATGATGCAAACAAACAAACAAACGTACTTCCAGGCGCCAACAGCGCCACTTGGGGACAAACACGTGACTTAATTCAGCATTGTCGAAAACGCCTTTCGTAAAGCTTCTGTCTGAGTACCCTATAAGTACTCGCTATTAATGGTTTTAGATCTAAATACCATGGTGCAAACAAATAAACAAACAAACGAACTTCCAGACGCCAACACGCGTTTATTCACACGGGAACGAGGCTACGCGGAACGAGCGCCGAGTGCCCGTAGCGCCACCTAGGGAAATTCCCCTTCTCTTAAGTCTGGACGTCTCGTCCGTTTTTCCCGCCATTTGCCCCGAAGCCAATTCGCGTATTAATTAACGTCGTGTCCGAAGAAGAAATCAGTCGGAATTTCAGCCGAAAAATCATCCAGAAAAAGAAAAAACAAAGAGGAGGAGTTGATTTAAAGAAAGAAAGTAGAAAAAAATGGCGCTGGAAGCATCAACAATTGAGGAGGGTTCAAAGGGGGGAGGGGGTCGGGTAGGGGGCGGAGGAACAGAAAAAAAAGAAGTAAAAAAACAAGTCGGAGGTCAAGAAATGACCGGTGCGCCACCTGGCGAGGAAACACTGCCGGAAGTGCCTCTCGGCGATTCGAAATGGACGAATCTCGAGGGACGTCGCAATTTATTCGTTTCAACCGGAGTTCGTCTTATCCGACGTAACTTCGACGATAAGAACTAAAGTTTCGTCGAAGAAATTCGGATGAAATTTACCCCGCGTCGAAATCGGGGAATTCCTCCGTAATGACGCACCTATATATTTTTATTTCATCTATCGCCTAAAGTTGATGGGAAAACAGTTCGTTTTAACGAAACGTAGCGCGAATTGCTCGGAAAAATCGAAACTTAATTCGTTTTAGCTGAAAATTCGTAATATCTGAATTCGGAATTGGTCTTCAACCAGGAAATTTAAGGAATTTTTTGCAAGACGGGGCCTGCAAATGTGTTCGCATTTATATTAGCAGAAATTCCTCGGTACCCCCAGACCTGGAAAACCTGGAAAAGTCAGGGAACTTGAAAATTCAAGGTTCTAATGTTGTCACAATATAACATTAAATGTTTCTACCTATACTGTATAGTTAGGATACATTTACAAACATTTTAACCTATTCGAATTTGCCAAATGTTCAACAGTTTCCGAGGACAAACTTGCAAAATTGTTCACATTTCCCGAGCACAAATTTGCAAGATTTCCAAGCATGTACTAATTTTAAACGGTTTCCGTGGAGAAATTTGCAAAATTTTCGAAAGATTCCGAGGACAAATTCGCAACCTTTTCAGAGTTCAAATTTTCAACATTTCCAACATTTGCGATATTTTTTTTTGTAAAATTTTCAAAATTTGTTCATGCTTATTTTTTTTTGTAAAATTTTGAAAATTTTACAACTTAACGAGCTTACGACGTACGAGTAGTTCCCGAAATAAAAAAAATACTAGACTGAAACATGCACCGAATTTATTAGTAAAAAAAAAAAACGTAAGACGTCATAAATCTATAAGGGCAACTGACCTGTGGGCGTCATTGGTCAAGCTGATTTATTTTACCTAAACTAGGGTCCCTCCCCCAGAACATTTAAGTTGTTCGAAAAATCATTTTTTTGGCATCTCAACATTTCGTAAATTTAAAAAAATTCTGCAAATTTTCCAAAACCTCAAGAGAGAAAAAAAAGGGGTAACAGAAGTCCAAGATGGCGTCGGTCATATTTTACCGAAACTGGCTTCCCTTTTGAAATATTACGCAAATTTGGCCAATTTTTTCTGCTAAAACTCAGGTTCGCACGGTGGTCAAAGCATATAGGGGTACTCAGCCAGAAGACAAATTTGACAGGCGTGAAGTCACGCGCAGTACCCTGGCGTGAATTTGTCGAACTAACCAATGCGTTCCATTTTGTGCACGTGACTTCACCCCTGCTATAAAGTGCCATTCGTAAAGCCGCTCTGTCCGAGTACCCCTGAAAAGGCGAAGGTGGGCGTGAATCCTAACTACATGTATATCCGAACTCGTAGTTCATATTCAGCCATTAAAGTCAGGGGCGCCGGTGCCTCCCCCTGGTGCACTTAGGGTTAATAAATAAGAGTCCTCCTCCCCTAAGGGGTTCCCCCTTAAAAAAAACAACAACAACGCGTTTAATTCATTATCTCGTGATCGTGACACGTGATATCCTCCCACTCGTCTTTGGTTAGGATGGAGTTGGGTTTTTTTTTGGTTGGGATATGGCGGCCATCTTTCCCCTCGTGAATTTTGGTAGCAAATAAGGGGGCAGGATGCCCTTGATTTATACGGGAATAAAACAACGATAAGGGGAGGTTAAAAGTCGATGAAAAATACTTCGATCCATAACTCAAAAAGCACATGCCGTAAGTTGAGTAGCCTTTTCCGGATTTTTTGAATCTAAATTTTTTTATAAAATTTTTGATCGTAAAATGTGGTTCCATTCCAGTTCGTAAACGGGAGATACGTAAAAACGCGAGTCGACTGAAGTAAATGTTCCATTAATTACATAACTACAACGAACTCGTTTCCAGTTCACGTCTTGAGGTACGCGGACGAATAACGTTAATCCCTTCGCTTAAGACGCATTCCGAATTCGGATATTACGAATTTTCGGCTGAAACGAATATTTTCGAGCTCCTGCGTTCGACTGCGCCCCCACGTTTCGTTATAACGAACTTTAGACGAAAACAAATGTTCGTTATAATGGGGGAAATTTCCCCGATAAAAGGCGCGGCACCTCTTACAAATTCGTATCACGTGCGCTATAGAATTTCATCCCAAACTTCGACGAAACTTTAGCAGTTTTTTAATCGTCGAAGTCACGTTTCGTCCCTTTTTCGATAAGACGAACTACGGTTGAAACGAACCAATTCGCATTCCGTTACACCACCCGAGAGCGGGCATCTCGTCTCTCCTGCACCCCCACCTCACTCCCTAACCCCGTTCAACCCCCGCTCCCAAATGCACCCCCATGGGATGGGATTCATATTTTGATGAATGCCATATTTCTACTCATTTTTCTCTTCTCTCCCAGAACCATTTGGTTTTTCACGGCTGGTCGCCCCCATCGCGTTTACCCCTCTCACCCACCCCCACCCTCCAATATGCCCCACCTGGCGGCGCAACAATAGCCTCTCGCCGCAACAGGTATAACAATAGATATGGGGATTATTACCGAAGAGGGACCATCTGTCCTCCTAGACGGCGTAACGGACGGACGAATTGCGAAGACTGAAATCCCCACTTCCGGTCGCACGGAATTAAAAAAAAAACGAGCCAACGTTCGAGATGGTCACGCTGGTCAAGCAACTGGGGTCAGTCTGCGTGCCAATAAATAGTGTTTGGAAATAGATGAAAACGAACTCCCCCCCACTCTCCTCCATTGAGAGTGCACCGACCCCTGCGTGAGAATTTGGCGGTCGCCAGGTGGCGCTGCTGACGCGGGACGATGGTCAAGCCATGCTGACCGTGCTGTCGTGGTCAGTTTGGATTAAAACGTTGACGTCGAGTCGATAAAACTAAGCAATCTTGACCTGTATACATGCATATATAAGCTTAGTTAGGATTTTCTCATCTGCATGGTTGGGATTTTTCATATCCCGGTCTTCAATGGTTGGTTGGGATTAGAATATTTGGCATTTGAACTTTGCAGTTATCGTTAACAGTCGGATCTTGCTGGCTTATCTTGGTTGGGATTTTTTGCATCCAAGCTATGCTAATTTCGTTCAAAATAACGAATGCCAACATTAGTGATGGTAAAAATGTCTGCATCAGTAATGATAGGAAAATATCGGAATCCGCATTTGATGGTAAGATGTCAGAATCAGTGATGATAAAAATGTCAGAATCAGTAATGATAAAAATGTCCGCATCATGCAGAGTTGGTAAAACGTCAAAAATCCAGAAGCAGTAATGGTAACAATGTCAGTATCAGCACTTGCTGGTAAGATGTCAGAATCAGGAATGGTAATAATGTCAGCATCATGCAGAGATGGTAAAAATGTCTGCATCAGTGATGGTAAAATGTCAGCATCAGCACTTATTGGTAAAATGTCAGAATCAGCACTTGTTGGTAAAATGTCAGAATCAGTAAAGGCAAATACAGTATGTCAGTATCATAGATGGTAAAATGCCAGAATCAGCACTTGTTGGTAAGATGTCAGAATCAGGAGTGGTAACAATGTTTGCATCTGTGATGGTAAAATGTCAACATCAGCAGTTGATGGTAAAATGTCAGAATCAGTAATGGTAAAAATGTCAGCGTCAGCACTCAGCGATGGTAAAAATGTCTGCATCATTGATGGTAAAGAGTCTGAATCAGGAATGGTAACAATTTCAGCCTCAGTGATGGCAAGATTTTTGTTATCAGGAATGGTAAAAGGTCACTCTCAGCAATGGTAACATTTTTGTATCAGGAATGGTAAATTGTCAGTCTTTTAGCATTGATAAAATTTCAGAAACAGTACTAGATAGTAAAATGTTAGTATCAGGAATGGCAACAATGTCAGCCTCAGTGATGGTAAATTTTTGTATCAGGAATGGTAAAATGTCAGTCTCAGCGATGGTAACATTTTTTGTATCCATCATTGTAAGGCCATCACGATGCTATTATTAAAACCTGGTTAGGATTTGAAAATTTTCTTCAATCATGGCTCACAAAGACGAAGGGCATTCATCCGTCGGCGTCGCTCCCATTGACCTCCCGCCCGGAAGTCCCCCTCGGGTCATCTTGACCCCGTCACTGACCATCCGCTAGGCTTATTTTTCGTTTAATTTCCACCTGACCTCACTTCTTCACCCCCCTTAATCCCCCCTAAGGCACCTTCGCCTTTTAATGCGATTGTTGCGGTGCGATCGCACTTCCGGTGCGCCATGGACGCCAGCCGGAGCATGGAAGCCACTCACAAAAGCCGCTTCCTTCCCCCCGGGCGCTTCTCAGGGGGTGCCGAGGGGGTCTCTCACGCTATGGCTTTTTCAGGGGGACTTAAGGCTTAAGGGGACGGCGGAGAGTGGCAGCGCCACTGGTGGGCAATCATGTGAAGCGCCGGATGTGCAAGCGAGAGTACGGCTAGCTCCACCTGGCGCAACGAAGAGGCAACAACAGAAGGGAATTGTAATTCATTTCGGTTAGGATTTAGTGTTATTTTTGGGATTTGGTATCGCGGGGGTTTGATTTTTGCATATTTGTTGCATGTCCCGGTTAGGATTTCAAGATTGGTTTAGGGCTTAATGCTTGGAATTTCGCGTCCTGGTTGGGATTTGCATATTAATAGTGTGTCCCTGTTAGGATTTCAACATTAATTTTGCGTGTCTTGGTTAGGATTTGCCGATTGGTTTCATGTCTGTTGGTATTTCTAATTAGTTTCGTGTCCCGGTTAGGATTTCAGAATGGTTTTCGTGTCCCGGTTAGGATTTTAGAAATGTTTTCATGTCCCGGTTAGGATTTCAGAACTGATTTCGTGTCCCGGTTAGGATTTCCAAATTAGTTTCATGTCTGTTAGGATTTCTTATATGCTGGTTAGGATTTGCCGATTGGTTTCATGTCTGTGAGAATTTCAAAATTGGTTTCATGCCGGTTATGATTTCGAATATGCTGGTTAAGATTTGCAGATTGGTTTCGTTTTCTTGTTAGGATTTCAAAATTAGTTTCCTGTTTGGGATAATTTCTAAATTGGATTCATGTTTGTGAGAATTTCTAAATTTGTTTCATGTCTTTTAGGATTTCTAATATGCTGGTTAGGATTTGCAGATTGGGTTCATGTCCCGATTAGGATTTCAAAATTGGTTTCATTTCTGTTGAGAATGAGATTTCAAATTTGTTGGATAAGATTTCTTATGTTTTTAGTTTCCCAGTTAGAATTTCTTCAATACCGGTTAGGATTTGCAGGGTGTTTCCGCATCCCGGTTAGGATTTGCAAAAATTAAAAAAAAAATGGCTTTAAGAAAATTTCCTGTTCTTTAGACAGTTTTTTCTACTTTATATTTCCTGTATTTCTGAATCATTTCCTATATTCGTATAACTGTTGTTTCCTATTTTTTTTGTTCGAAAATTACTTAAAACAATAGCTGTGAAAAGTAAATATTGACTTAGCCATTTAAGCGTAACTTTTTTAGGGTTCCCTAAGTGCTCGCTTAGTGTTCGTAAACGTCATTGTCTAAACAGGCGGTGCCATTTTTTGCCCCCTATCGAGTATAATGCAAACAATAACAATAAACAATGGCGGCGATGTTACGGCGCTCTCTTTACCGAAACGTTCGCTTGAGCGATCATCCTAACCAAATTTGCCTCATTGTTTTCTTTTATGTTTTTTTTTATTTTCGACTCTTCGTTTTGCGAATCTTGACACGTTTTTCACGATTCACTCGTTGGAAGCTTTTTTCATCCAAATGAATAATAGCTATTTTTATTGGGAATTTTTATGCTGGTTAGGATGTTTTAAACTGGTTGGGATTGTTTTGGGAAATAATATTCACCCAAACAACTTAATTATTGGTTAAGGCATTGCTGGAAATGGCAAAATGACGTGTTCGTAACGTGGTTGGGATTGTTTTGGGAAATAATGTTTTTGCAAATCGCTTAATTATTAGCTATGGCATTACTGAAAATGACAAAATGACGTGTTCGTAACGTGGTTAGGATGTATTTGAAATTCATCTAGCATAGTTTCGGATCAAAGTTTTGGCGACTCTGTTCGTGAACTGGTTGTGATTCGCCATTTCAGATGGTGAATCTAGATCCGCAACTGTCTTGTCGACCTTCTTTCTAAACTGCTTAGCTAGGATTACGGATTTCTACTTTATCTCGACATAGCCATTTAAAATGTTTCATTTCGCAATTATCGAATTTATTATTGAACTGCATGGTCGAGATGGGATTGGGAGACGGTTGGGATTCGAATTTTGATTACTTATAACGATTGGGATTTCAATTTTGATTTCTTATAACGGTTGGGATTTTTCATTTTACTTCTCATAACGTTTGG
Organism: Ommatoiulus sabulosus; assembly: GCA_034697705.1. NCBI lineage: Eukaryota > Metazoa > Arthropoda > Diplopoda > Julida > Julidae > Ommatoiulus > Ommatoiulus sabulosus. The sequence goes on from JAQGAO010001214.1 coordinate 22,120, forward strand.
GATTTTGATTTCGATTTCTTTTAATGGTTGGGATTTTCATATTCATTGCTTATAACGGTTGTGATTTTGATTTTGATTTCTTATAACGGTTGGGATTTTGATTTTGATTTCTTATAACGGTTGGGATTTTGGTTTTGATTTCCTATAACGGTTGGGTTTTTAATTTTGATTGCTTATAACGGTTGGGTTTTGAGTTTTGATTATAGCTAGCAAAATGACATGGTTGGGATTTACTTGCACGTGAATTCCACCAGGTGTATTTCTAAAAAAATATAACCAATTTTTAATCACGGCAAGTTTTTTCATTAATTTTCAAATGAAAAATTTTAAGAAACACCTCTCTCATATCACTTTTCCATCTCAAGCAAGTTACGATAAACTACTTTGCTGCCCCTTATTTAAAATTTGTTGGCGTTCCGGCGCTGCACCGATGCCATAATGGTTTGCTAACATTAGGGGGCAAATATTTTTAAAATTAGTCTCCAACCCCCTGCGCGCTCCCTAGCGTCGTAATTTTCACACTAGGTGGCGCTCGTACGTCCGTCTGCCAGGGGGCGCCCTCGTCGTTATAGTCCGTGGACTATATCGTCCTTGAATTGTCCCCTCTTTCATCATTTCCTGGTACGAAAAATGTGCCATTTCACGTCTATTCGCCATTTTGGCAACTTAATGTCAGTTTTTTATGCGTGACGTCACCGGGCCACGCCCACACCCCTTAATTAAGGGGAGGAGGGGGAGAGTCATTAACGTGTGCACCATCCAAAATTAACCTCCGTTTTGGGCGAGACCGAAACGCAACAAAACAAATTCCCCCCAAAATTATTTTTGTTTTGAAAACAAACAAAAAAATGCAAGGATGCGACCTTGTGTCATTATATCAAATACAATTGAACGTCGAATTGGCCTTGTTTGTGTTTTCGGAAATTTAGTTTTTTCTCGGGTTTTCTCGCAAGATCTTGCTGGCGAGATTAAACTATACCTATAGTTTAAATTTGGTCCTGCGATATCTTGTATTTTAAAACTATGTTTCAAGCTTAGTTTGAAATATGCTATAGTTTTTATTAAAAAGAAGTTCGTTAAGACGAACTCCCTTAATACGAATTTCTGATATTACAAACGAATTTTTCCCCGAATAATAATCGCAGCACCGTCCTATTCATTCGGGTATTACGAATTATCGGTTAAAACGAATGAATTCCCCCGAATAATAGTCGCAGCACCTTCCCATTCTCCAAAATTGACGAAACTTTAGTTCTTAACATAGTCGAAGTCACGTTTCGTTCGACTTTCGATACTACGAACTACGGTTTAAATCGAACCAATTTCGACGATCCTCGAGATTCGTCTCAACGAGGTTCGACCGAAGTGGACTCTTTGACTTTTTTCATTTGATCTTAAGACCTGAAGAAACTTTGGATACTTGACTTTAGGAATAGATATTAAAAGTTAGGGATATTTGTCTGTTTTTGGGGGAATGGAACGGATCTACGTCGAGAGTACGAGAGTATTAATTCTTTTCTCGAGTTTCCGCTCGGTTGGCTTTCCAGGAGATAAATTGGGGACGACTTCCGGGAGCCATTACGAAGTGAATCCGTGCGGAAACAACGAAGTAAAAATGGCTTCGCTTCGGTTGTGCTCTTCGTGCGTCACTTGGACGACACGCCCCGTGGAGCCCCACGGCCAACGCAACGGCAGCGCCCTCTCCACCAGCCTTTTGGAACTTCGGAGCGACGTCTAGCGGTGAATGGGGTAGACGGAAATGGCACGTGTTCATAACTCCAGGGTACCCCCAGACCTGGAAAACCTGGAAAAGTCAGGGAACTTTAAAATGTCTGGAAAAGTCAGGGAAGAATGCATTATTTTGAAAAAGTCAGGGAAATTCAGCGTATCATTTGTTGTTCCATTCCAAAATTAATGCTTCTACATGGTTAGGTCTAACAGGGCCCATTTTCTGAGTAAAAATTTGCAAAATTCTCCACGCTTTCCTAGGACAAAATGGAAAAATTTTCCGCATTTTCCGAGTACAAATTTGCAAAATTGTCCACGTTTTCCGAGTATAAATTTACAAAATGGTCGACGTTATCCGAGTACAAATTTGCAAAATTGTCCACGTTTTCCGAGTACAAATTTGCAAAATATTCCACGTTTTGTCAGTACAAATTTGCAAAGTATTCCACGTTTTCCGAGTATTTTTTTAAATTTGTAAAAAAAATTTTAAGTTAGTTTTTAAATTTTTTAACATTGTCATTGTTCAGGGAAATTTGTTTAAGACCTGGAAAAGTCAGGGAAGTTGGAAATTAAGATATTTGGGAGAACCCTGAACTCGAATGTTTGTTCTCATCGAGACTATACGTTTGTGTACGTAATTTAGGTACTCAGTCATAAGTTTTACGTTTGAAGAATTTTTTAAATCACATCTGCCAAAGTACGATTTAGTAGAACTTCTGGCTGAATTCCGTGATAATGCGTACTTCCAGAAAACTTATTCGTAAATGGGAATCTTTGTCCGTACGATGAGTAGGGTTCATGAATGAGAATGTTCGTAAATGCAAATCTTTGCCCATAAGCTGCTGAGAGAACATGTTCGTAAATGCGGATTCTTGAAGATTTTTCAAGCGCGCACAAAGATGGCCGCCGATGACTTTTATCGCGTCGCGAGGGGGCGCTCTTGACGCGATGACGCATGTTACCCGCCATGCATCGGGGAACGATGAAAGGAGTCACCCATGCGCATGCGCGCCTTTTCACCCCATCATCATTACGTGCATGCGTCATTGGAAGTAAATTTCAGTCTGAAAAAAGAGTGAAATTGAGGAGCCATTGAACATGAAATGAAACTGAAATGAAAGATTAACGAGAAATGAAAAGAAGGGGGCGCTTCTGCTACTAATTCGATTTGACGCTCGAATGAACTTCAATGTTCGCAGCGCCCCCTACGCTGCAGGCCAGAAGAATGGGTCGCAATCAAGTTCACTTTCATCGACTTTTTTCAAATTATATACCTTTGATTTAGGGCCCTTTTCTGTCGATTGACAATGGAATGGATGGACGATAGATATGTTCATGTACATGGCAACCCCCGCTTATGACGAACATTTAACTTATACGACCAGACCTAGAGAACCTGGAAAAGTCAGGGGACTTGAAAATGTCTGGGAAAGTCAGGGGACTTGAAAATGTCTGGAAAAGTTAGAGGACTTGAAAATGTCTGGAAAAGTCAGGGGACTTGAAAATGTCTGGAAAATTTAGGGGACTTGAAAATGTCTGGAAAATTCAGGGGACTTGAAAATGTCTGGAAAAGTCAGGGGACTTGAAAATGTCTGGAAAAGTCAGGGGACTTGAAAATGTCTGGAAATGTCAGGGGACTTGAAAATGTCTGGAAATGTCAGGGGACTTAAAAATGCTTGAAAAGTCGGGGAAGTTTGAGTTATTTTGAAAAATTCAAAGTATTCATGATGTCACGATCCGAAATTCTGCTCATCGGCACATTTTTAAAACTTTTCCCAGTACAAATTTGCAGCATTGTCAACAGTTTCGGAGGACAAATTTGCAAAATTGTCAACAGTTTCAGAGGACAAATTTGCAATATTGTCAACAGTTTCAGAGGACAAATTTGCAAAATTGCCAACAGTTTCAGAGGACAAATTTGCAAAATTGTCAACAGTTTCAGAGGACAAATTTGCAAAATTGTCAACAGTTTCAGAGGACAAATTTGCAAAATTGTCAACAGTTTCA
>JAQGAO010001215.1:0-25851 GCA_034697705.1 Ommatoiulus sabulosus
CTTTCCCAAAATTGGACTCCCCCCTGTCCGTATTGTGTCCGGTCAATCGGGATACCTTCCTCCCCCCAATCGGACGTTTTGCAAATTAGTTCTCGTGAAACGTAAATTTTGTACTCTGAAAAAGTTGACAATTTGGCTAATTTCTCCACAGAATCTGTTGAAAATTTTACAAATCTTTAATCCAATACAGTTGAAAATTTTGAAGATTTGTACTGGGGTGAACTTGAGAAACCTTGCAAATTTGTCCTCGAGAAAACGTGGAAAAATTCGTAAAGATGAGCTCGTAAAAGGTTGAAAATTTAACCAGTTTAAGCTCGAGAAAAATGAAAATTTTAAGTTTGACTTTTCCAGGACTGGTGTTACCCTGTTTACTGACTTTTGCAATTTATAACACATTACCTATACTCGATATTGCGCTCAATTTCCATTTTACTTTGGGAACTGATTTTATTTGGAATTTTTTTTTATCAAGTGCATGGATGTCCGAGTTGGTCATACCCCGCTCCCTCCCCCTGTCCACATGTGTCCGTGAACTCAATCTAGACCCCCCAAATGAAGACGTCCGTTTTAAATGGTCCCTAATGGTTATGAGAAATGCACTTTAAGGACAATTCTATGGGAATTATGCATTTATGATAATGCCTTTATAAGTCTATATTTTAGATATTTATAGTTTGCATAAATATGTTTAGTTTATTTCTTTTTAAGAAATATGAAGGAACTGGGAAGACCGTCTGAAGATCGAGCGTGTCTAAACTTGCTGGATACACCATCGACAGGTCTCATTTTATACGAATGGCTATTTCGTCTACCATTCATAAATGTCCTATGGCCGTTGTGGCACTTGTGGGCCCTATGGTGACCTCCGATGATGAAATCGTGGACGAACCGTTAATAGTGTTGTCATTGACCCGGGTGTTCTGGTAACCGCGTGAAATCGATTAAATTATTTGTTTTCAATTTTGTCTCTGAAGTAATTTAGCGCCAATTTAAGTAAGCAATTAAAAAATGGAAGGTTGTATTATACGGTATATGCTGATGGGAAACTAATATCTAATTTCTATAATCCATAAATCACCTATTTCTACTTCTACTGATTTGAGTCTGAAATTTTATGCTGAGAACACTGACGAACATGTTTGATCAAGTTCTGGGAACAATTGTTTTATCGTTTGTTTAGTAACTTTCTTATAAGAATAAGTTAATCGCATTTAATGAACACGTCATATTAAATACGACGCAATAATATCCCGCTTGTTTAGATTATCATGAAAATTTAAAATGTATGTACACGTATACGAGCTCATGTTTAAACTTATTAGGAAAAGTTAGTTGAAAAGAATAGGTTTAATCAAGCAAATTAATAATAAGAAATTAAGGTTCAACATTTTTTTCCTTCTGTACATACTTAATGTAGTGTCCAAATATTTAAAAAGCAAAAAAATGTAATAGAATAGCCGTCATTAATTTAATAATGGCTATTCTATTACATTAACTGCCCATTAACTGTCCCAGAAATTCAAACTGTAGAAATATTTGAAAATTTGATTTTAGAAATTGATAAATAAGCGTTATTCAAGTTTATGGGGATACACTTTATCGACTTTCGATTTATCGAAAGTTGTTGAAAAAGTGTTGGAAAAAAAAAATTGAAAAATCTGTTCGATTTAATCTACGCCGGTCCAACATCGTGAATTTCGAAAAAAACTTCTGGACATTTTATTTTCAAATATCCGTCTAAACGATATTAAGGTTCAACGTTTTTTTCCTTCTGTACATACTTAGTATAGTGTCCAAATATTTCAAAAGAAAAAAATGTAATAGAATAGCCATTATTAATTTAATAATGGCTATTCTATTACATTAACTGTCCCAGAAATTCAAACTGTAGAAATATTTGAAAATTTGATTTTAGAAATTGATAAATAAGCATAATTCAAGTTAATGGGATACACTTTATCAACTTTCGATTTATCGAAAGTTGTTGAAAAAGTTTTGGAAAAAAAAAATTGAAAAATCTGTTCGATTTAATCGACGCGGTCCAACATTGTGAATTTCGAAAAAAAACATCCGGACATTTTATTTTCAAATATCCATCTAAACGAGTCATTAAAGTATTTTAAGCAATCACCTGATCATAAATTTGTCGGCGATATTAACATTACACAGGCAGGCATTAATTCCGAGCCATGCCAAGTGAGCAGGAAATTGATCCCAAAAAACCATGTCGTTGAAAAGTAGAAAGCATAAGCTACTCTTATGTTCGTAGTTCGTACTTTGATTTTGGGCCAATAATGTCCCACACTTCCGTTCACGAGACTTAATCATCACTCGAGAGTTAAGAGGAACAGCTTTGCCTTTTTTTTGGCTTTAGTTTGAAATTGATTAATGTTCTCGTTGCGAAAATTGTTCGCCTAATTTGGTCACGTCTGTTCAGATCCTCGAAATTAAGACCGAGAATTAACTGGCGAAAAGAATTGAGCATCTATCCGAGAAAATGGCCGAAAATAATTTCAGTTTTTTCCAAATAATTATTTTGTTCGGCTCTATTTTGGTGACTTTTTCTCAGCAGCGAGTTCACGTTAGCACCAAACAAGGAATGATAAGCGGATTTATGGATTATAACGAAAGTAGAAGTGGATTTTATTCATTTCGTGGGATACCTTATGCAAAACCACCAGTCGGAGACCTGCGTTTTAAGGTAATGATCAATTATTTTTTTTAAAAAATGCAATTACGATTTTAATTGGAAATTTCTGCCATTTTTCTGCTGTTTCTGAGTTTGTTATCGGTCGATTTCGTTATCTAAATCTGGAATTATCTCCTCGTAAGATCCGAAAATAATCGGTTGAACAAACTGATAACTATAACCTTAACGCAAAGAGGAACCCTAAAATGTATCTCTCAAGCCTATTTACAGGGTGTCTCAAACTGAAACTTTTCGGTGCAAATTCAACTGAAATCAAGTTTGGTTGCTCATCTTGTAAATCAATTAATCGACACGTATTTTGATATTTTTGAATTTACAAACTCTTTCCATTAGTTGATAATCAGTTTTTCTATGTAATCGGTTACAGAGTGTCTCGAAATTTAATTTGGATATAGTGCATTTAGAAATCTTGTTACAAAACGTGAATTTTTTTTCGAAAAGCATTCGAACCGCTTTAATGTGTTTACAAAGTCTCGGAACAATTTGTAGGTTCCGAATTAAAAAAAACTGGTTGAGTTTGATCATTAATGTTTGTGCAATTTTCTGGTTTGCAACCTTTTTTTAGGAACATGTTAACACATGCGCTGTATAGAGTACAAAAATTAAAAATTGACGGAATTTTAATTATTTCATTTTTAATAAATCTAAGTTTACTTCGATGATAGGTTTTCAACCATGGTTCGTTTATGTAACGTGATTAAATTTATAAGTTTAATTACATTTTTGTACACGATTTAAGCATAATCAGTTCCGATGAATATTAATACTTCTAATGGCCATCGATTAAAAACGCATTGCAACTTAACAGACCTGAATGGAGAATTTCCAGACTTGTTTATTGTTAAATCCCAAAATGAATCATACGCAGAATGATGAAATCTTCATAAAGTTCAAAGTGTAAATGACTCGGGCTCTATCCAACTTAGTTTTTTTTTAAACGTAGAGAGTAGGTTAGATGGAGGATGTTTGATCGATTCGAGTGTCTTGACATTAAATTATAAACATTGTATCCATATTGCGAAGGAGGCAACGGGCAAACAGTACATGTAATGCAGATTTAAGCTGACCTACATGTACTGTACATCTTCAATACCTCGCCATAAATTTTAAAATTAATTGCTGCTAATCAGAAAATGTATTTAATAATGGAATGATGATAAAATATGATATAAACATATTTTCATATATGGTAATGGGATTTAGAAAAAAAACACCGTTGAATTAAAATATATTTGGTAAGATACTTAACTGCGATGAAATTACCATTATAATTTACTTAAATTAAACTAATATATATATATAGGCATCCTATATTAAAACTAGCTGGGAGGCCCGGCTTTTCCCGGGCTGTACTGATGGCGACGAAGTAGGCCTAATGAACGAATCATGACCGCAGCGCCCCCATACCACTTCAGCAATGGCGCTTCATGGAAAAACTTTTCGCCCACTAATCCACAAACATACCCACATACATCTCTTCTTTATACATGTATATACACTGCATAGAGGTAGTAAGTAGAGTTCCATGTTGAAAATAATCAAATAACTAACAAAATAAATTTCATTTCATTGCAAAAATTTGGAAACTAGTGTATTCTGTCCTTTAATTTTAGGATATCAATAGCTTTGCATCCTCCACCGATCCATCTAAAGCAGTACATGTATCCGACTATTTTAGCATTCATATCACTGTACTGTCAAATTTAACTGTTTTTTCCAATCGTACTCGGTTCACAAAAATGGTGTATGAGGCTCGATCTTCAGAATCACCTTTTATCGATTTCCAATCTCGCCGCCATATTGGAAGTCCCGCGTCAGCTTGTTTTAGTACGGATTTCCTATAGTTATCTATTATTTACTTAATTACTTCATTTCCTTATTTCCGTTTCGCTTTCCAGCCTGGCGAACCAACAGATGGTGAGGCGGAAGGGTGAAAGTTCAACGACCCGAACCTAAAATAAACCGTTGGCGACGATATTTTAATCTCTATCTGATGATTTCACTCGTTAAGGCAGTAATTAACACGTTCCCGCTTATCTCAATCTGTCTTCAATTATTAATCGATGACAGTTGGGTTAATTTTAATGTGACCTGCTACTGGCGCGTGCAAGATCTAATTAACACAATTGGAACAACTGAAAATTGGTCCAATACGCTACCCGCGATCAAATACTAAACAACTTCGAATTAGTTCAAAGCTAAAATGTGCATCAAAATTGTGCAGTTCAAAGACATTCAATTGCATGACTTACCTTCACAACATTCAAAAATCAAATTCAAGGTACTTCCTTAAATTCAATTTATCATTACGATATTGCAAACTCCGATTATAATTTTCATAAAAGCCGCCGGCATCGCTTCATTTTTTTAATTTATTAATTGCAAAATTTCTAATCTTCCATTTTCTGCTTTTCAAAATCGCCTTGCTTTCTATATTTCAATTCAGAAATAAAAATATTAAACTTAACTAACACAGCAGACAATAACACTTTTGTATTTAAGAATATTTTGAGTTCTAACATTTCAAAAAATCTAATCTCAAATGTTTAAAAATACCGAGACTTTAGAAATCTGCGCGCATAAAACTATGAACTTTCAGGAATCCAGGAAATTTAGCGGCTGCATTTACCGAAAGCTTGGCCAGCAGAAAACAAAACAATGAATCAATCCGACGAATTCGGTCAAATCTATGCAAATGTGGAAGCATGCCGTTTTGAATACAAGCTGCTGTTATTTTCACAAAAAGAACATTCAATGTTTCAATGATGGATTGCGCATTTCCAACATCCTAACCCAATAGAAAATGATGAAAAATTTTCCATTCCATTGACAAACTGGGAATATGCCAAAATGTATGTGGTTCGTATTCTCTCGTGTTATCCTTTTTTTTTTCTACGTTTTCATTCAGGTTTTATTAGCAAGAATATGGTGTTTGTACAGGGTGCTTTTAAGCGGAAGAAATAAAGCTATCAAAACTGAATCAAGACAAACGTTTTGTCCTATGTGATTTCTTTTTTCTGAATCAAAGCATCTGTAAATAAATCATTGTAACACGTGCCTTTAAAAAATTGTGCAATTCTTTTATCTCTCAACGGAAAATTGAAATTCGTGTACAAAAAAAACGCATTTCACAACTTTTCACTGTGAAATGCAAATGAGTTTTCAATACATGCATTAAAATGCAATTGGAAATGCAAGTCATTAGTGAAAATATCAAAAAAAATTCTAGTGCCTTTGAACCAATTGAAATGTATCGAAATGTGATGTCCAGGGTTCGAAAGCATTCAATTAGGAAGTTACCAAATACATGGAGTTGCAAAATAAACGATGAATAACTTGTCCTAATTAAATTGAATTTTATTAAACTTCGACTGAAAAATACAAAAAAAAACCACTTCATAATTATTCATATTTGCTCCGAGTACTTGTTCCTGATTAATCCTAGTTGGCAACATTCATCAAAATATCATCACTAGTATAGTGCACAATCATCGAAAAGATCAACGCCTACGTTTTCTCGCAATTGTGTCCCAAATTCTAAAAATACAAAATGGCGACATCAAGGCATCGATAATGACGAGCAAGAATTACCCGGTATTTTTACAGATTATTTCGACGAATTACACGCTGACCGAAGATGCATTTACCGCCAATTACAACACGGTATTAGCCTATATAATTAGCGTCACTGCACATTCCCACTTTCAAATATCTTCGTGGCAAAATCGCGTGTGTGGAGGCAATGGTAGAAGCCATCGAGTGCGGTGGACTATTATTGGACTGGTCATCCAATAAGTATACGGCTCCTAGCAAACATATGATGACCTGATTTTTTTGTCTTCTCTTCGCATGTGCAACTCCGAAAGATTGATTTCTTCTCCTCCCATTTTATGTGCCCGGTATAAACCCTCCCTCAACCTTATTGCCATAGTTTTTCCTGTGCCTAAGCCTATGCTAACTCGAACGGCATTTCCCATATTATTAGGACGACAGATAAGACGGGCCCCATAAACGATGTCGAGCAAAAGCGTTAACAGCCCCGAAAAGTTTGTTGGCCCCTTTCGAACATTTTGCATAAAGTCTGCCTTCTGGCGCGTAAATATTACGCTTTTTTATACTGGACCATCAAAGATTTTATTGGGAAGGGAGCCGATTATTGCCAATGATGAAAGTGGCCAAGCTGGCGAGCCGTCGCCATATTGCGCAGCTAGATGGCGCCTACGGCGGACGATGGTTACCGTGAAAGTAGACGCGTTAATAAAATGTCAACTTGTGACATCATAGTAATGAAATGCTGAAGGTTTGCAGAAAATTGGCTTATGAATTCAATAGATGGCACGGTTGTGATTTCCATAATTTTAACATTATACAAGTTCCATGCAATTAATTATTCTAACGCACTGACCGACACCTTACAAGGTGGCGCTATGATTGCTGTCATCAAATTTATCCATACTCACAAACGAGTATCCTTAGTATTCCTTACTGACAAGCTGATAATTAAGTTCCATGCGAGAAATTACAGGTGACCTTGCGTCACCAGGTGGCGCTATCATTGCTACCATCAAAGATATCCCTACTACATGATAGTAGATGATCGAGTTACACAAGGTAGAGTCACATCGAGTTTGACTCGAGTTAACATGAAATTCATGAATGTACATGTAGGTGGTGATTGATAAATGTTCCTTGATCATACATTTCAAACACTTTATAAACATATGACGTAATTTCACTCTATGTAGTGACTCCGTTTTCCGGAATAAACAACTCCAAACAATGGCGGGAATTAGTTCATTTGTTGAGCAGTTGTGGTGCAAATAAACAAAACCACGTGTTAGTTCTCACAGTTGAACCAACATTTCAGAGTGGAATTCCTTTGATATCTTCCTCAGGGGGGTCATCCTGGCTCCATGAATGCTTTTCTGTTGCTTACAGCGAGCAGCCGTTGAAGGTACGCCTATTTGGCACACTAATCATATGCTCGATATTGCCAACGTGATTCGTTTGTGATTGGTTCATTATTTGTGACATCGCTGAATAAACGAACACTCGCAATGACTTTTATGAGTGACAAATACCCGTTGTGTTGAACAGACGATCACGCCTTTTGTCAACAGACCATGGCATCACCATTGGCATTTCTCCGAAAAAGGCAGTTATGCGTCCAGCAAATGTCACTTTTAAGATGGTGGTAAAGCAAATACAGTAAGCAAGCGATTAACTTCCAGTAAGGCATGGGATTTATCTGAATAATCAACAAAATGGATGGAAAAATTGAAATGAATATAAACAAAACACTTATAATTAATTATTACTCATTTTGATGATATAATAGGAGTACTCAGAAAGAATCTTTGACAGCCGTGAAGTTCTGTCTGAGTACCCCTAATGTATCTAATTTGAAAATACGAACTCTACAAATGCCGTGGGTTTCTAAAAATATCACGATAGTGAGACGAAACATTGCGACGTTTTTGAAACCGTGAGGTTATTTTTCTCAAACGAATTACTTATTCCAAATAATTTCCTCGTTTTTTTCAAGAAAGCATTAATTTTTTCGGAAAAAAATGTATAACAGGTATACATGTACATGTACCTTAATTATTTCATTGATCTTCGCAGATAGTGGGTTCTTTTTTAAACTGAAAGTTTGTAGCAACCCTGTACCTTTGATAATTCTCATATAATACAGGTACTCGTTCTCCAAATTTTTTCCTTATTTTTACACGTATATCTTGCTGAAGGCCCAGAGCTGGTTATGATTTTTTTAGCAATAAAGTATGTTTAATCAAGGTATGTACATTGTATTTTAAATATAATGCAAGTGCACTTTTAATAGACTACAGCTTACTGTAAACACAACTTTAATACCCAATGCGAAATCCAAATAATCGTGTGGCTCGCTTTACATTGGTTGTCTGGAAGACTGGAACTAAACCTGCAATATCTTCGATGTATGCCTGTATTTGTTTATTTGTTTGAGCGTCATTATCACCAGTGTTTTTGTTTATAAAAAAATCTATCCCCGTCAATCCACCCCATGCAGGACAATAGAAGTTACAAATCTAGCAACGATGAAAGCTTCGAAGTAGTCGACACAATAGGTGTATTTGCCCCTAGCCAGAGCAAGGTGGGGTCAAGAAACGCCTTGGTGCAGCATGCAACTTTTCATTATCCAAACAACAGAACCCTCAAAATCATGAACTTTCAATGGCAATGCCACGGGAATCGCCATGAACTATTGTGTTTGTGCGACGAACGAACTGCCTCCCTGTTTTACGAGCTGTTTCGCTCGTTAAACCGCCATTAGGTAGCGTTGTTGCATCATCGGCAGTAGGATCGTCTGGATGACACCCAAGAGGATACGTGACCGATGCAAATTAGCCACATCAGCGTCTCGCGTGGCGTAAAAAATACGGAAGATGCGTATAGCGCAGACACGGATGCCATTAGCGCCAATGCTGACATTGGCAGTGGACAATAAAAAAGGTACAACGAACGAGAACAATGGATATCGACCACACCTCGAAGAGTAATTCCCATCAACTGGGCTGAAAAAGAGTAATCAATGACTGAAAATGAAGCGCTAATCAACGCGTGTAAAGTGGGTATTAACGCTCACTTTGATGGCAAAAAGCGCCGTTTTCGTTTGAGGAAATCCAAATACAACTCGTCGCCCCCTAGGGGAAATTTACAATATCAATAAAATGGGGGCAAAGCAACTGCAGAAAACCAAGATTTTCAGTGGATTCGGAAAAGAACTTTTTAAATCCGATACACTGAAATTGCTACATGCACAGTATGTTAAGCTACGTCTACACTGGAGGAAACATAAAGGAATTTTTTGTTGCTAATGGTTGCCAGTCGTTTCTGGAAACCCTAAAGTTATGTAAACTATTTAAGTGACAATTAATTAAAACAAGTTATGTAAACAACTGACAGCAATTAGCAACAAAAAGTTCCTCTTCAGTCTCTTCAGATTCTGGAAGTAGCTAAACACTCATCCAAACAAGATGCCAGGCCAGATTTACCAACGGAACTTATATGCAGTTACGAATGAGACGGCATCACGTGATCTCTTCATCGGATCGATAACTAAATGAATGGGCCTCCGGGTAATTTTCGCCAATGGAAAGAATGAAATGTCACGTGATAATGGCATACTGCCGAAATCTGTATAAGGTTCGTTAGTGCAAGATCTTGGCAAATGTGTACAATATCGTGCATGGTTGGCTAGAAGCTTGTTGCAAGGGAATAAACTTGAAATGCGGTAGAGGGTATGTACACCTGTACCTAGAAGTCGGAAAACATACATGTATGATTAACTTATTTAACGAATCATGTGATTTTTAAAGATGGCGGTTGAGAGTATACTTTCGCTGCCTTGGGAGTAAACGTTCAATGGATCGATTCTGGAATGGAATGGAGATTTGCATTTTGCCAATCATCTCGAATACCGACTAATCGCTTCAGGACCCGATTGTGTCCATGACCAATAGTGCAGGCACGAAACTCACCCCCACGATTTCCAAGTGCAATCCATTGTTTACTAGACGTCTTCAGAATAGAAATGCCACCATCTTTTTTTATCCCAACTTGGCTATGTATAGTAGGCGATAGGCCTAAAACAAGGGCGCCACCAACATGTAATCCGAAGCCCAGCTTTCCATCAACAGCAAACTTCCCTTAAAGTTAATGAATGACTCAGCTACAGGCCAGAAATTCAGCTCGACAAACGCCATCTTTAGAAGGCCAACGTTCAAAAGAAATACATTTCAAATATATTTCTTTCGGAATATATCGACCAGCATGCAGCTGAACAGATACAATGTTTCTTTGCTAGGCAATTGAGTTTGATCTGTAACCTCGACCATGCAAATAAACCAAATTATTCCCGAGGGAACAACTTCTTGCACGTGTTGCCATCTATTGATAAACGGAATCCAGATATGAATTTAAAGGGGAAGCTATAGTAAAACTGCAGAATCTTGGGCTACGCAAATAACATTAAATTAGAGTGTTTTTAAGAATTCAAAGTGAATTTGAACCATTTGTAAACAAATTAATTGGGTAAAAACGGAAGCGTGGATATTTACGCAGACTTTTTTTGGTATAAAACAAAAGAAAAATCGTTTGGAATTCAAGTAAAATACTTTTTTTATCTCAAAATACCTGTTAACGAAAATACATGTACCTGTAACTTGAAAATTCAAATTGTCGGTTTATAGAAATTTATTAGCAATTTATAGTTTAATTTCGAACATAAGATTAGAATGCAAAAATACAACTTAATATGGCATGAAATATTGCAACATATCTTTTGCATATCATGTATCGTATTATTTTGAACTACCGAACGAAAACAAGTTTTCATAAGACCCAATAGAGTTTACTGCACCATGACATGTTTTTTACCTGGCGTTGAAGATCAAAACTACTGGATAAAGTGGAAATAAAAAGCCAAAAAAAAAAAAGAAATTGCAAAAATACCTTGCTTAAATTTGTCTCTCAAATATGTTTTAAGTTTGAATTAAACATTATTATTAGGTAACTCAAGTAGTTGACGAACTATGGACATTCATGAGTTGCGGTATCTACTGTACGGGATATCGATAGTTCACACATATTAAACGAAAGTTGTTTAGAATGATGTTAACGGGAATTTTGTGCAGGCATATTATTTTTTTCTCGGTCCGCCACCTATGGAGTTTTCTTACAAGTACGTGAACGTGTATTGCGTGTTTGCACTACTTGCATGCTTTGAAGGCAAAATGTTAACTGGGCCAGAAATACATGTACAACTTCAACATGTAACAATTATGCTGGCGTTGTTTTCGCATGCAAAGCTAGACCGGAAGTAGTACATATCCTGAAAATGCTGCCGAAAATTAATGACGTCGTGCTTAATCGCTGTATTTGGCGACCGGAAAACCAGAAAAGCATGCCAAGGTCTAAGGTCAGAGAGAGGACTCGGAAAACCAGTTTTCCAAATGGCTTAAAACACAATTTTATCGAAACAGATCGAGGAAAGGAACAAAATACACCATATATACACAATAAAGGCAACGTAAACATTAAAAACATAAATCAAACGTGTAAAACAAAATGATCAACTAAACATAATTGCACTTCTCATATCAGCATATACACATAAACACTATTCGTGATCACACTAAACAATATTTTGTTTGTTTTTTCAATTATTGTAAGAAACGTAAAAATCCTAATGCGAACATCGATCATTTTACAAACGAATATAATCTTGAATTATTGCATTTCATAAATAAGTACCTCGCCGCAACTATCGCAATCTGAAAGTCTGCGTTTCCATATCATAGCAGCATACATTTAAAATATACACGGTGTCGCGAAAGGCTTCACAGAGAACTGTGAAGCGACGGACACCCTGTAATTTTCAGGAAAACGTCAAGCAACGTGTCTGCGAAGTCAGCTTTTTTTTTAAATTTCACAAATGCTCGATATTATCCAGCATTCTCCCCAACATTTTAAATATTTTCCAAAGATTTCTCCTAAGAAATCACTTTTAAATATATTATTATTTTCCAAGCACTGACTAGGAATTTTCATCTACGCAACCAGCAGACACGCAAAATGAAATCTTGACAAATTCCAGACTAGTTAATTGTTCCATAGTAAGTAATAAAAAAAAATCTCCATTAAATGGTAATCCATCCAATAAAGGAGTGGTCAAACCATTCAATTCGCAAAACCTGACTAGCGTTCACACTCCATCGTAAACATTTGCCAAAAAAATGTAAGAAATGGGGAAAAAAACACGCATTCAGCCATTCGGAAATAACAATTCATGCGTGGACATAAAAACAAGAATTTTTAAATAAAAAAAAATGAAATGATTTTCCTCCAAATCACATTCGCCAAAGATAAAGAAAAGACGCAAAATGGTGAAAAAGTAGAGTAATATGTCGTATTTTCAACATTACGTTGAAAATAATAAAAAAAAATCTTGGTTTCGAGACGAAGTTTTATCTAAAATATGAGCATTTGTCACGGCCCAATAAGTGCATGGGGTCGGGGCTAAAAATAGGAGTTTAGGCAGGCCTAACAGAAAAAATTTCGAGCATACAGCTGTTGCTAGAAATGAAAACAATCTTCGATGAATGAACTTTTGAAATTTAGGGTTGCTGCCTCTTCCAGTTTTCAGCGTGTAAGGAACATATCGTCTTCCGCCATAATATATCAACAGAATTTCGTCAAATTCACTGCATTTTTAGGTGTTTTCCAGAATATTACCAAGTTCTCAAAATCACCATCTCTTACTTTATGGTAATATTTTTTTAATTTGTAAATACGTTACATTACAAAACGGTACTCCATTTTGGATTTAAAGCACATAATTTCGAAAGCGAATTTACTTTATTACTTTATATATTTCGACACAGTCTGAGATCCATTTCAAAATGAATTATTTGCCATTGATGTGGACATTTTAAATATCTGAATTCGCGTAAAATTACACGTATTTTGAAGATATTTTGTTTCGAGTTGACACTCATTTCGTATTTCTAAATTCACTATTTTTTAACGTATGTTGGTATTTCGCGAGATTTAACACGCAGTTTGGCAGTTCTGCACGTCAGTCGCCAGATGGCGTCTTCGAGACTTTGAATAAATCCACTAAAAACCTCCCATGTGAAGTCTTGCTTACAAACACATGCACTGATGGAACTAGGCTTTGAGTGACGCCACATGGTGGCCACAATCGCTCTTTATCACAAGTTCACTGATCGCTTAAATGTATCAACGCATTTCCGGAAAGGTATATATAACGAGGACCAGCTACTTTTGGCAGTTTGTTTAGGGGAGCAACCTCTTTACATGTAAATAACTAGCAAAGCGAGCTTAAAACAATTTCAAATGTCTCATTCCGAACGGTGAAACGTGCCAAACGGCATTTCCAGCGAGCGATTAGTCTGAACCGAGTGCACGTAACTCAGTTTAGATTTAATCGCAGATTAAAATCTGGTTTAACTAAAGATACACGTAGTTGTCGCTCACTGCTTTGAAAAAAACCCAGCAATTATGGGAGCTTTCATAAAGAATGCAATTAAATCACATTGACTTGGATTTCATGTCTGCTGGAAGGCTATTATGAAATGCTCAAGGAAATTTACAAGAAAAGAACATGTCTGAAAAGTGTGCTAAACAATATTAAAATTATAATCCTGACATGTTGCACATTCGGTTTATCTTTGCAATTTACATTACTGGTAATTAATAAAATGAAAACATGATGTTGCATTCAAGTTCAGTAAGCAAAATGTAACACTTCAATTTGGAATAAAAGTGCATGGAACATGTAGATACACATTTGAAGCATAAAACCCATGTGTTATATTCCAAGCATTTACTGATGTCAATAAGTCCCAATAAGTTCTACCCTATATATGAACGTCACAACATGCTGCCAAAGATGTACTAAGTGAATAGTTGTTAAAGTGAAACTGAGAAATTGTTCAGATACATTTCAGAAACTTTTTGAAGTTGCATGTAAATTTCGTGGTGCTATTAAGAAAGAAATTGAGGAAAATGCAAATTGACTTTCCTTAAATTCGATTTTCTTAATGTGAAATGTGTAAATATTGAGCATCCCTTTGAGTTGACAAAAAATGTTCACAAAAGCTGGTAAAAAAATACTCTTATTTCTTAAACCGTGTTAATCCCCACATCCAAAAGAAATGCTTTTCAATTACATAATTAACTACACTTTTTCCGGAAAATGCATTTTAAAATACATGTACATGTGCTTGGATATACAGTATGCATTTGAACATGCATTGGTGCCCTAAGAAGCATTTCAAAATGAATTACAGAAACACACTTATGATTTCGATATATTCCGAGACACATTTTCCAATGTATTGCACATTCGCTGAAATACCATTTTTAGATTTAATTTTTGAAAGCATCTGCAAATCTTTCAAGTAGTATCAAATTTTCAATTTTGAATGGGAGTAGAAGAGGCGCGCTTGTTTTCAAAAGTATCATCGTTCGATTATGAACATTATAATGCAATAACTTGAGCAAGGGATACAAAACGAATTGAAACACTGGTAAACCACGTATTGCTCGCTGATAAAATTCACATTTTATTTCCTTTTCATCTTATGGATCTCGTCTATTGGATATGAAAACACTGTTATTACTATGGCGGTGTATTTATATAATAGCGTGAGTTGAAAGCACATTTTCTGGTAGGCTTTTACGCAAACAAGATGAACAGATGAGGGGGTGCTATAATTAGACTCCCAGCATTTCCAGAACGAGGGTCAGAGGGATGCTAGGTGCTGAGGAGAAAAATCGAGGGAAATTCCCAAATGTGTTTCTGGGATGGGTACGGTCCAGGTCTAAGACCTTAAAACACGCTACGGTAGGCAGACAATCTATTTTGGCAGTCGACTAGCATCTACTTACACGATTTTTAAACAGACACACATGCCTGCTCGGATTTCAACCGAAATCTTAAAAACTCATATTTTCACAAATTCCTCAACCATTTGAGCGAACGTTTTAAAATAGACTTCTAATCACCTTAGTAAAATGGCAGTATCATACTCTTGATTAGGTTGACATATGGGACGCTCCCTACTTTTCTTCCTAAATTCTAGTCCTAAGGAACTAACACGATCGTATACCCCTATACCCTTCCTCTACGTCTTTATTCATGAGTACTGCGAAAGATCAAATTTCAGGAAAAAGATGGAATTCGAAGAATGCGTGATGATAAGCAAAATACTCCTTAAATTGTTTGTTTGGAGGGCTTGGAGTTACAGGGTGAGTCAAACATCGCGGTAGGTTTGCTTCTTTTCATTGCGAAGTGTGCAAACAGCAAAAACATGTTGAAACATTTAGTGAAATTTAACGAGAAAAACATACATGTACGTGGGGTTCAAATGCGAATGTTCTACCCACGTTTGCTCCATTACAAATTTTATGCAAAAACATATAGAAATGTCTGTTGACTAGTGACACTAATATTATTTCTTAACTGTAAATTTGATCAAATATAACCAAAATAGGGTTTTCCCATGTTTCTGATATTAATGTTTGACGAATTCCAATGAATTTTGTCTCGCCGTGTAAAGCTCCGCAGATCCTGTAGTGTTAGTGCAAGTTATCTATACAGGGTGTCCAAAACGAGTTAGCAGGCATGATGAGGATAAAGTGAACTCCAAAATGCTGAGAATTACGTTCAAAGGTTAACGGCTTTATGGACACCCTGTATGTTTTTATTTCTTTGCGAGTTTTACGACATATTCTTTTTTTTTCTTTTTCTAGTTTTTAAAGAATATCCCTCGGTTTGAATCATGACACGTAGCCAATTGCATAAATCGACTTAGCCTCTAACTAGTCTTGACAGGTCACAATCCCTAATATAAACTCGGTGAAAACACATGGGAACTAGATAACAAGAGCTAGGTGACTTATTTTGGGAGTCTGACCTCTATTCACCCACTAAGGCCACGTAAGTTTATAAGCATTCTGACTGAACCATGTGCCATTGCCACGTGACATTTTCAAAATATGCTTTTGATCCCACTCACAGATACAACGCAAGGCGATCGAAAATTCGACGCAAACATTCAGCACATCCAAGAATTGATGCAACTTTGGGTGCATATACAAATCTGACTACAGAAGTTGTAGGGGTTTATCGAGTTTTAATCACAATTTCCGGTTAAATTGGTGTAAACAAACTGCAATAATCCAAATCTTTGGGTAGTTCGGGTCCATATCCAAATACTCTCAATACACAAGAAGATTATTTATGAATCCTTTTTTGAGATAATTCATCGAAAAACATACACGTACATTTATTATTGATGGACTGCGTTTTTGAATTTGTGACCTTTGAGCCCAGCAATAGGTGTCTTTTTTTTTAAAAAAAAAACGGTCTAACATTGATCCCAATTCATAATGCAAATCGCATGGTATGATCAATTTGATCAAATATCACAAATGAAAGCGACCGTTCCATTGTACTGCAATAAGTATATGTGATTATTTGGGAATTTGTGTGAAATGTATGCACGTTTCAAGGAAATGAGTTATGTCGATTTTTTTTAGACAATGGACATGTTCCCAAAGTGACCCAGCGAGTCACGAGAACCTTCACGGCTCCGCTTCCGGCAATTCGTAAAATTACGTCAGGTGATGCAATCGCGTTGACTTTTCGATCACGCTAACTCTCGATTCGGGGCCAGGTTTATAAACGAGACACAATAACTTGGTCTGGATCTGGATTTAGGACGCGGGTGGGATAAACGAAAAATGGTGGTTTTAATAAAAGGGGGGAAAGCGACAGAGGGAGCAACACAAAAAAGGGGAATTTAATTATAGCTTGAAGCATATTCTGAAAAGGCACCCTCAATGTACACATGGTGCCCCCCTACAGCCCTTGGAAGTGGATCCATGGCAGGGTACGCAAGGGGGATACCGAACACCTGTCAATGCAGCTTATGTAGCGTGACCCGCAGGCCTTTCATTAAATTGGTGGGGGGAAAGTGGGCTTCGTAGACTGGCCTTTATCTTTTCATATAAAAAAATCAATTTTCGGACAAGAGATTTTTACATATTTCGCGGACGATCGAAACTTTCAGCCGCGTTTGTTTTCCAGACAGCGATTCCCAACGGGCAAAATTTCGGCTGGAAATGTCTTACAAGGTGCCTTCCCATCGATTTTTTTCATTAAAATAGTTCCAGATAATTTTAATTAATATGGTAAATTGCAAAAATTCGATAATGTACTTGCATAAAACTGTAGTATGCTTTAAATAACTGATTTTATGAATATATTACCAAATATTTTACGAAGATCCAATTGTCACGACAGCGTGTTCAATTTAAGATTTTGGCTGTTTAGTGATTGATTTAAATTAAGCTGCATGTTTTCAGTGCAAACTACCCAAATTAATGAAAAACTCAAAGTTATTTTTTCAAAGTCTGAAAGCAAACAGATAAAAACTTATTCATTTCCTTAATAAATGTACGTACTTCCAAAAGTTATGTTTAAATCGACATTAAAAGTTCCAATTCAAAACACTGGCCAATTCACCAACAGTACAAATTAACATTAAACATTCAATTATTTCAATTATTTTCGCAATTAAGTTTTTCCAATAATGAAATAAATTTTTCCAATTTTGTTCATTGGTGTAAAATCGAGTTTACACCGCGTTAAAACATTCCAAAACAACTCAGAAATATAACCTTTCAAACGCATCCAAGAATCACCGAGCGACCCAGAATCTTATTATTCGACTTATTTACGCGTCCTTATAAACTTGTGAAAAATTCGGATCAGTAGGCACCTCGTAAACATATTTCTCATGAATGCACACTGGATCAATCCCGAAAAACCCAAATTTTTTATCAAAAAATCGAAATTCACCACAAACGTCTGTAAACGTATTACCGTTCTTCGACTCTTGCCAGTCTGCTCAAAATAAAAATAATAATAAAAAAAAGCATAAGAGGGGCAATCCCCTTGTTGAAGTAGGTCTACCACAAGGATCCACTTCCGAGTCATATTTTCAAGGAAAAATGATTGGAGGGGGAAAAAACCTTGCTGGGAATATACATTTTTATAAAGATCAGCAAATTCATGGCAGTAATAACAGCAGCACGGGGCTATCCTGGCATCGCACAAAAATACTGGTCAGCAAACATTCAATCATAAAAAATGGCTACCACGACATAGGAAGCATCGATCCAAAAAAAAAGCCACAAAAAAACCCCCAAAAAACACTGACATTTGCTATGAAAATATAAACAAATGTGCAATGGTCAAGCACCAAGCAACAGGCTTTACGGAAAAGTGCAATAAAACGAACATAAATCGCTCTTGACCAGTCCTGGGTAAGATGACCAGCAGAAACGGATCCCGGATGACATCACTTAGCGCCATCGGAGATATCGTTTCCAGCAGGTCATCTACCGGACAACACGGAGCATGACAAGCATTTTCATTAGCTTTGATTTCAGCCTACATTATAAAAAAAATTGAAAAGAACCAATCGCTGTGATGCCATAAAGATGATAAAATGCTTGTATAGCTATAGGGACAATAAGCTGATCGTTTGATTTTGTCAGGCAAGGAACGAAATATAACGTTCTTAAAAGGGGTCGAGGATCCCCTAACAAGAAAGACATCTTCATTTACAGGGTGTAAGCAATTAACATCAATATCTTTTGAGAAATAATGTTTTTTTCTTCTTGATTTGCATGCAATATTCAAAAAAATCAATATTGTTTATTTAGAAATTGCCATTGTTAATTTCGTCAAATGTCGTTTTATTTGAGGGGAATTTAAGTGAAGAGAATTTTAGTTAAACTATTCTGACGCCATTTTGTCCCTCACTGACAGCACTGTTTTACAATATAAGGTATTAAAGCACTGAACAAACTACTTTAACGAAAGCAAAATTGAATATTTGTTTTTAAACTGAAAATGCGAACGTATAAAACTTATAAACGTTAATTAACAACTTAGTGCAACTCTCGTTTACCGACTAGGTTTATAGAATCACTCGGCATAAAAACCGGAAACCGACCGCAGCTCAATCTCGTTTCATGAAATCCAAAGCGCTAATACTGACCAATAAGGAACCACGATTCAAATGTGCGCAAATTGAGGCACTTGGGCATTATTACTGAATTCTTATTAATGAATATTTGCATTTGCATTACAAATATATAATATAAAGGTCCCTCTGTGTCTTATTTATATCTTGGTACTTGGTGGAAATCGGAAATGAAACATCGACCAAAGGCATTTGAATCGGTTCGAACTTCGATTAAACAAGGAGTTACAGGGTGTCTGTCGATACTTGGAAGCGAATTTATAAAGTTTTCTAGGAAGTTTTTCACTATTCGAGCAATGTCCCTCTAATCAGTAACCAGAGTTACTATTTCTGGAAAAAGCTCGTAGATCTCAGTGAGAAAGTTAACAAATGCATTTCCAATAAGAATAATCGAGGGCAAAGGCTAAAACAATGGCTGCCAAACTGCTTCCATAATCTTAAAGTTGCTTGAAGTTTTGGCGAACCATCAATTTTGGTCCGCAAGGTGCAAAAGTCGCATTGCCATTACTTATCGCGTTTGCCACAAATCACCCAGCAAGAGGAGTAACCTTAGCAAGTTGGCTGAACATGGACTGTGACTCTACGAGGGATCAAAGACAATCCAGGCTTCGGAGGACCGACAGACACCCTGCCCGAAACACGGGAGAAAAGGGATGGGGCAAACGATGGATGTCGTTAGGAAATCCACAAATAAAAGCAAGATCAAAGCAAAAAAAGTAGGTGGGATCGTTGGAGACCTAGTTTGGGCCATTTGCCAACTGGAGCTGCTTAAATAAATCCTCGCCATCGGCAAACTCAGGCGAGTAAGCAGATTTCGTCCATTGGACGAGGATATTAGCCCCGAAGAAGACCATCTTCATAAATAAAAATGCTGGCATTTGTAACGTAACACAGATAAAAAGGACGCGGGAGCTTATTCTCGTTTTGGGCTTTCAGAGGCCACCATCACTGAAGACCACTTTGATATCCTTCATGGACTTCATCGCTTTTCGGCTTTCAGAGCTCCCTGTGTCCAAAATTTGCAAAGATGCTTCCATCGGTGCATTCTCTTAGGGCTCCCAGAAGGATGTTGACCACAAACTGCAATGAAATCCACAGTTATCTTTGGATTTCCAGAAATCCCTTTTGCAAAACCTACGAAATGTCCTCCAAAAAGGTCATGGCTTCTCATTCTCCAGAATCCGCCACACTAAAAGGCAAATCCACCGAGGCATAATACACTCGACCTTTCATAAGCCACCACCAAACCAAAAAAAAACAAAAAAAAAACTCACAAAACTCATCGTGGGCAACTTACAGAAGCACCATAATCAAAGACTGACTGTTCATCAAAGCTCCAAGAGGCTCATGAAGCGCGCAATCCAAAAAACGATGAACGTGTTCCATTTTTGGACTTCCAGAAATCACCATCGCCAGAACATGAGGGTGTCTTCCATAGACGTACGCTCTTCTGACTTTCAGAAACAGCATTACCGAAAGACACGAGGATTTCCATGGGCGTATTGCCGTTAGGGTTCCCAGAAGTCGCTGATGGCAAACAAAATCGCGGGGGTCTTATGGGTTAAGCCACCCTCACACCGACGGCTCCTTGCCGTGCTGGGCCAGCCGCTTGGCCAGATCGATGATGATCTCCTTGAAGATGAGCGCGTCCACGTTCTGGCCGAGCATGTAGAAGAGGAACCAGTCGCCGATCTCGGTCCTCCTCACCAGCTCGCTCACCTGGTCATGCGGGATGACCCTGAAGCGCACGTGCAGCAGGAAGACCCGCATACGCAGGCAGGTGAAGATGACCACTCGAAAGATGAGCACGAGGGCGGTGAGCAGGCACAGGATGACGAACCAGAACCAGAGAAAGATGTAGATCTTCTCGTTGACCACGTTGAGCGGCAGCACGCAGATGGCGTCGTGTTTCTCCACGTTGCCGGAGCGACCGTAGAAGTGGAAGAGGCATTTGGTAACGCGCGGGAACACGTACATCATGGGGTCGTTGCGGTCGTTCTGGTCGCTTTCGGTGAACTTGATCACCTTGAGGCCGTAGGTGAGGAACTCGCCCTCGAAGAAGCGATCCATGAGGAACAACTGGCCGACCACGTTGATGAAGCTGAGCAACTCGCAGAGGAAGTAGCGCACGGCCCACCAGTTGTGGTGGCAACGGCTGTCCCACAGGTAGTCGGTCAGCAGCTTCTTCTTCTGCTTCTGCTCCGTGTCCGAGTACACGCTGATGTTCAGGTCGATCATCAGCGCTTGGATCTTGCCGCCTTCCCAGTTCTTCCACAGCCAGCGCGGAATGTAGAAGAGCACGGCCTGGAAGAAGAGCATGAAGCACACCCACTGGTAGTACTTGTGGTACTTGCGGTCGGACTCGTCGTGCTCCAGCGAGTTCTTGATGCCCGGGTAGGGCACTTCGCGCCCCACCTCCAGGTTGTAAGCGCTGGGGATGGTGTACGTGGAATGGATCCAACAGAAGGTGTTGATCACGCTCTCCTTCAGGTCGGCGCCGTGCAGGCACTCGATGGGGTTGCCCACGTACTGTTTGGTGGTGATGACCAGACTGAAGGCGATCAGGATGATGACAGTGGCGTGATAGTGCAGTCGGAACACGCTGCCGTCCGTGTGGATGCGGTTCACTTTGAGCAGGTTCTTGAGGCCGCGGAAGATGTCCAACATGGTTGGTGGTATGGCCGCCGTTTTGACCCCTGGCGGTACTTCGGTCGATACGCGCTACACTTCAGATGTTCGCACTCACGTCTGATTCAAAACAACACGAAGTTCCGAACCAAGACTAAAGAATTCTGAAGAGGGGTTTTGTCCGCACTAATGTAAGCCTACCGGAGCACTAGAGAGACTTTGAAAAAAGTTCCAAGATTTAAAACATAAGCAGTACTTTTTAACTTATGCAATGACAAAATGACTTTCTGAAGTTCAATTACGACTACGCAAGTTCCGGGTGTTGGAACCTAAATAGTAACTCCTGGTCTTTGCTTATATACGCTCAGTACTATTCTCCCAACTGACACACTAACACTTCCGGATTTCTGTCAACGTGTTTTGACAAGTTTGGAGTTGGTGACGTATCGCTTCAGCGAGCGTCAGGGTGAAGGTGTGCCGTAGTGGCCATTGATGGTGTCTCGTTTTCGGTACATGTAATTCCAACAAATCTGCGGTACATCCAGTCTGCTCCAAAGTACTAATTCTCATTTTGCGGAAGCAGGAGGTTAATTAGCAAAGCCATTTTTAGCTGCGTTTCGCGATGGATTGGGATGGCAGGGCGGGGGAGGATAAAAAATCCAAAACACAAAAAAGGCGTGCTCCTGGTGGGGGAATTCCCCTTTCGCGATCACCGCGGTGGCCTAGCTCTTGCCAAAAGAGTCCGAAAACAAGAAGAGGGGTAATTGAGCTCCGAGCGAACGAAATCAAGTCATTCTTCCTGCTTTTCCGCACCGATAATTACCCTGAAGAGGCCAAACTCCGATCTCGATGGAGGCTGGAGGGCAACGACTCCAGGAGCGAGGACATCTCCGAATCTTCAATGGATCTGAGCAGCAGCTATGCGATTTTTCGATGGGTCATCGTTGACTGGCGCAACAAAGGACCGCGACGATGCGCTTTAGTACAAAGGCAGCTAGAGCCGAAAATAATGGCCCCTTTCAACGGAATGACGGGACCGAATTTATGTGGCACAACACACTCACAAATCCAACGGTAGAGGAGGAGTCGGAAAAAACCACCAAAGTTGGCACAAAGCGTTGATATTCGAAACGAACAAGCTAGCTATACGACCGACGGAAGAGTGCGGGTAACTCAAAGTGGGGTATCTTCTATGGTTACGGTCGCTAGGGTCCCAGGGGGGGACAGGGGTCAACCCCGAGCCGGCCAATGGCAGCGCCGCTTTCTTTCCCTATGCAATTGCGCTGGGAATGTCCCCGGTTGTTGTCTCCCAGCGCGTGAAAAACGACACACAGGCACGCGTGCGATTTCCGGTTAAATTTCAACCGAAATTCGACATCTGTATCCTCAGAAGTTCGAGTTAACCGAAATGTCGCTTCGAATTTCGATGACAGTTGAAATTCAAAACGTCTTTCTAAAATTGTTGCCAAAATTCGTCAACAGCGCCGAACTTACATGATCTGACTTATTCCTATTTTTTTGCTTTTTGTTTTTTTGTTCAACTCTTTTGCGAAATCACCGAATGTGAAGGAAAAATCCAGTTCGGAGCAAGAGGCGAAATTCCCCGAAATCAATTTCCTGAAAACAGTTCCGAGGCTAATTCGACAAAATTAGTCTGGCAGATTCAACGAAACAAACTCGCGAACTCGGACCGAATTCCTTACAAAGTTCGTTTAAAACTGAAAAACACAAACTATTCGGTGTTGGGGAACAAGTCTATCGTTGAACCCTCTCGGGGAACTTCCGTTACGAAGCGGCAGGCAACGTTCTTATATGGCTCCTGGTCGCTCTTGACCCGTCCAGGTGGGCGCAGGATCTGGAGCGGAAATTCCCGGCAGCGGCCAAACTTCCGGGAGCCGATCCTCGCCTCGGAAGCATATCCGGACGGCGCGAATTCGGAGCGAAAGTTCTCGGGATCCGATTCGGGAGCGCAGAGCGACAAGCGCCGAGTACAGGAGCCAGCTTCTGAACAATGGCCTTTACGCGCGTCCCCTAACGGCGCCGCGGTGCACGACGGGATGCGCACGTGCCACTCCGGGGGAGAAATCTCCCCCTCTCTTATTGTTGAAACACTGGGAACCGTTCCCCTTGCCCAGTCAGCTCCATTGTAGCCGGACTTCGCTGCTCGCGATCCTCGTTAGCCCGGCTCCGATGACTGATGAAACCCAGGCTGCGGCGCTCCGAGGGCGGGATGACGAGGCGCGTGACGTCATCGACCAGCCACGTGGCAGCGCCACCACGTGCTCTTCGGTTTCGGGGTCGGCTCGTTAGCGACGCCAACGAGGTGGAGCTAGTGTACGCTCGAAAATGTAGTGTTGAAGATGATTGTGCTCATGAGCTTTCATAGTCTAAGATTTTCCACTTTCCATCTCACATCAACCCGATTAGGTCCATTTTCAGCATCTCGTTCCCTTCATGGACCTAATGTACCTCCGAGGAAAAGTGCATTGAGACTAGATTTCCAGATAGATCATTAATTGAAATTGTCAGAAAAGAATGTGTTAATTAAATTTGAATTTAAACAATCTCAGTTTTGATTACAAAACACACGTTTGAGCTTCAAGAGCAAGAACGGAGTGAGTTTTGAGCGTAGTTTCACGGCTCTATAATAATGTTTTTGAAATTGGTCAATGCTTTTCTAATAATTCTTTTCCCTCTGCGAGGCTGAATCAACAGATCTGATCCTCCTGATTAGGTGAAATTTATCAATGTTGCTGTTTTTAAAGGATGTCCCTTTGCCACTGATCGACCCATGTATCCTTCATCCACAATTAAGCAACACCAGTTACACTATTATTTATAATGGTACACTTGCTTACCTACACTGTATGTTACGCATTTATTTTGCAAATAAAATATAACACTGATTCATCTAGATTCTAGAACATGGACTATTATTTCTCTTCTCCATGACATGCAGAAACACGTTTATTCAAAAACATGAAGCTTTCACCGTAATAAGGCATTCGTTATTTTCAGACAAAAAGCAGGGAAACATTTTTCGGATGAACGCGAAGGATCATCCTCAGGGATGATGGCGATGACGCACTCATTCCCACATTTCTGTCCACAAAAATACGGGAATCTGCGAGAGTAAACAGGATGAGGTGAGTCGACGCTCCCCCGTGTGAAATTTACCATTTTCTGCGTAATACCTGCGGTTAGGCTAACATTTTACGGTTAAGAAAACACTGCTGAGCTTCACAAAAGAACAATATTATTAGGGTTTTTTTTTAAAAAAAAAAGAGAGAAATGGCTCAAAAATTCATATAAATTGAGATGCATGGACTTCTTGTTCAAGATTCATTCGCATTGTGTAGTTTTAACCTGAATTTCAGACGTTCCAAACCGGAGCGCCCTCCAACGACTGGATGAGATCACGCCGAAAATGGAACAAGGACGATAGCATTGGAAAAGATTCTTTTCGGAAATTACTTTAGATGGGCCAATAGAGGAAGTACTGCATTTTTTTACATTCTCCCCCCTTTTTTTCAAATTAACCTGTCTTTTAAAGATATACAAAACAAACAAAACCTACTTAAAATAATTAATGGTAAATACCTGGCTGCACTGGTTAAAACGTTATAACACAAAAATAATTACCGTACTATAATCTAAAAAATCATATTATGATAAAAAATGATCATTAAAGTTCGCTTCAATTATAGGTATAATTATTTTAGTAATAATATTTTTATGAATGCTTTCTTTGGAATTTTGTGTTATTATGCAGACCACTTCGTTATCGGCCTAATAATTTATATATTAGAGGGGTATAGGGTGGGAGCACATTGAGACTTTTAAATTAAGAAATTTACTTACCGACCACTGGCGCCACCCAGCGGGCTA
>JAQGAO010001216.1:0-25835 GCA_034697705.1 Ommatoiulus sabulosus
GAATACCAGTAAACTCCTTAGACTTTATAAAAGTTGGATAAATAACAGCTAACTCGATCACAGCCTTTTTCGCTTCCATTTAAATAATAATCGAATGCAGTGAAAGCCGCTTAATTCGATCACGTTGGTTCCAGCGATTTTGACCAAAATAGACAATGAACGTAAAAAACACGCTAAAGACTGACCTTATGAAAATAATTTGCTCTGTTTTAAAAATACATATTTAAGTGTACATACAGTGTATGCAATTTACATATTTTAAAAATTATATTTAAAAAAAAACGTTGTAGTGTTTGATGTTGCCGGTTTGCTGCAACTGCTGAAATTTAATTTTCTGAAATACGCAAAAAATCCATCTGAGTACAACCGCTGATGCGTTAGATGCTTTGCTTATATGGCATGCTTGCGCGTTGTCCAAACATGTCCATGCTTGTATGAAACCTGCTCAAACACGTTTCAACCGAATAAGATATATCTGACCAAATTATAAGTGTGACCGAATTAACAGGCTTTCACTGTACATGAAAATGGAGTTAAAGGATATGTCAACATGGAGAAAATGTTCATGTTCAAAAGGTTTTATTTTTCAGTGGGCTAGGACCTTATCATCGCTGCAAGATTGTTGTTTAGAAACATGTATTTGACAAGCACTGCGCCCTCTAACTTCAGATGTCCAATTTTCCACCGGAGTGTCGTGCTACCAAATCAGCTCCATAACAAGTGTCTATATCTTTGTGGTTGCTAGGGAAACTGCGGATCTATGATCGAACCGCTAGCTGCTGTTTCTTTTTTTCTTTTAAATTAATTTATCGACAACGAAATTATACACTTGTATATCTGGGAGAATAAATAAGGTTCACGGGCGAAATAAAGGACGGGTGGAGGAGAGAGATTGATGAGGGGGTCACGCTACCCCGATCAACGCTCCGAAACACGCTTATTAAAAAGGCTGTGGCGGTGCGTGTCAGGGGTGGAAACATCGCCAATGTTTTTTTTTATTTTTTTTTATTTCTATAATGTGCATGGTATAATCTGCAACCTGTTGTGAATTGCAAAAACCGCTATCAAAGTGTGCTTTGCAAGCAAGAATGGTTGCTGATCGAAAGCTGCCCCCGTTATGGGCACGCTCACCTTTTAAAGGGAATGACGAAGTGAAACTTAGTTGTAGTTTAAGGACAGTATATATATGAAACATGGTATATATTTCTGAAAGTTTGTGATGTGATTTCTGTAGTGGTTTGATTTCCTCTTTCGTTAGTTTTGTAGTTTTCCACTAGGCTGAAATCATTGGAATGATTGGGTTTTTTTGTTTTGTTATTTTAAGTAGTGTTCAAATGATTATGGCTCGTTGTTGCTCGTATAAATCCTTATTCTCAAAAATCCATGCTTTGGTTTCGCAAAATTGTCCACTTAAGTTTTTTTAAAAATAGAAAAACTTACTTTAACAACCCCTTATATGCTAGATGTGAAAAAGCATGATGAAGCGCAATTTCCCCATTTGCATGATAAGGACAACTTTTGAGAAATCTAAAGGGGGATCTCTGAATATTTTAAGAGCGAAAACTGTTCGTAAACTAGGTTTCAGGCTCGAAGATGTAAAGGGGAAATAAGATCACATCGATTTTTTTTTTTAAATTTCTTGGTTTTGATGTTTTGATATAATAATTTGGATTTTTGCGCACGTGTCCTCTAGATATTAAGATTCGAAAGTTGGAAATTCAAAATGGCCGTCCTAAGAGAAGACGCGTTTAATGGAAATGGTTAACTGGTTCACTAATGAGAATTATTTTGTTCTGAAAAGTACATTGTATTAGAAATCTTTCAGAATTTTTAATAAGCTAATATCGAACTATGCTAATAGCATAAAGGCGGTTCCAAATCCTATATCTGTAATGATAAAAACTATGAAAATAACACCTTAGATTACTTTTAAAAGAATGTTTACCACAATGTAAAACGTATAATGTGGCGCTTTTCCTCAAAGATTCAAAATTCCTGCCAATTTTCTCGGAATTACATATAACATTATTATAGAAATAATGCAAAAATGAAGCGTGAAATGGAACGTAAGTTTTATAAAAATAAATTAAGCATAAAGGAAGATTTTTGACTATAAGCCTTTTTCAAGATTTGAGAATAAAAACTTATTTTCAAATAAATAATATTTTACTAACTGGGTATTTCATAAGTTTCTATCATTAGTTGTCAAATATAGGGATTAGCACCGCCTTAGGGCGTTCAAAATAATGATGGAAAAACTTGTTTTGCTTTTAGCTGTGTACGAAATTTTAAAACTACTAAAAAAGCTCTATTGCTTTGATTTCATTTGCCAAAATGTATCTTTTAAAAATCTAGAATTTTCACTTTTATCATCCCTATGTCTGAAAATGATAGACAACTTTTATTCAATCCAATACTAAACTAATAATACAGCTATGTAAATTCAGATCAAGTTATTAATTGAGGGATGACACGTACATGTGTATGATATTCTTTGCGTGCTTATTAGGCGAATTATAAAAATGTTTTTAATAAGTCATTTTAAATTAGTTGTTGATGCATACGTGACGAGTCGTCTTTGAATTTATAGTGCTGCATTACGAGAAATTAAAAAAAAAATGCAGACTTTTCAAGTTAAATTTAGTGCTGAGCAAAGTGAGCGGCAACTTTTATACCGCATACGACATTGAAGAATTTTATATTCGATTAGTTAAGTTATCAGTTATGGCTTTTTTTTATTCAGTTTTTACGCAACCTCGAGCTTTTGATAAATCTCATACACCGCTTTGACTAACGTATTCTAATGTAATGATAATAGGAAATAATTTGAAAATTTCATTGATAAAAAACCCGTAGGATCGAGAATTTGATAAAGCAAAACCTTGAGTCTGCTTCTTATAAAAACAAATAGGAAACTATGCTTTCTAAAGTTGGTGAGGGTATAATTTCATCATGAAATGTAACATGCAGATTACACGTTAAAAAACATTACAAGTGAACGTTGTCATTCTCATGTTTACAAACAAACACAATATCGACATATCGTAAACACTTAAATGCCACGTTTCAGCATATGTTCCAGATTTATTTTTGATATGCCTTTTTAACGCTGACATTTAATATGTGCTGAATTTATTTTAATACAGTATATTTTATTTTTTCTGTTTGAACTATAGAATTTTTCGGTAAACGTACAAATTTTCTGGCCTGTATTCTCCATTGGCTATATCGTGACTTTGCATAATCAGCTGGCTGCTGTTTCTATGGCAACGATATTTGTATATATTCACGTGGTTGAAGGGACTTTATAGCGTATTTCTGGAAGTTTCTTGCCAGTATTATGTGTCGGTATTCGTGGAATAACGCTGAACATGGTAAGACTATCAATTTGGAAAAAAATAAGTTTGTTGGTTTCGATTCAAAAATCAATCGATTTACTTGCGGCGTGTGAATAAAGTACTTTTTTGCATTGATATATTTTTTCAGAGTAAAGCAACCACAATCAAGGAAGCGGTCTCCAAATGGGTATATGCACACTATATTATTGCCTTAAACTCACATTTTCGTAGTTTTGCTTCCAAATGCAGGTCGTCTCCTCGAGGTTGTATCGATTAGATTTGCATTTTATTTCGGGGATTATTTCAGATTTTTAGAATTTTGGACAAAAAATGGGAGAAGGGTCAAGTTTTGCATGTTAAGAAAAACGTTTAACTGCGAATTTTTCTGCACTTCTGACTTTTTGCCAAATTCTAAAAATCAAAACATTCAAAATTAGTATATAGTTCAATGTAATATTCCATTACTTTTTTGATGCGTTGGGCAAGAAAAAAATTCACAAAAATGTATGACACGATCCTCACATTTTTTAATTAATTTAAAATTGTATTATACTGTAGTTTAGAAAGATTCTGGCGAGGAAGCAAACATGGTAACCTAAATATTGTAGTTACTGCCTTTGCCTTTAAAAAATTAGATGATTTTCATTACTGTGATAAATACGCAATGTAATATTTAACTTTGCAATTTTGAGTAATTTTCGAGAACACAAAATGGACGAGCTCATTTGGTAAATTCAAATATTTACTATTATTCTGCTAAAGATTCCCCAAAAACAGTCGCAAAAGTTATCGTTAATTTATAACTTCTATGGATATAGTGACCATTTCGAAATTAATTTCGAAGTGAAATAAAGCAATTGCACTTAAATCGATAACAGAATTGAAGAATGAAAATTCAGTAAAACCTTTCCCAGTATTATTTTATGATTTGTACATTTTACATTTGTTAATTATTTTTCAGAATAATTCAGAAAAATTAGCATTGACAAAATGTGGACTTATGTGAAATGTCGGTCAATTGTGTACTATTGTCGACTTTGCGCACCCAAGACTTCATAAACACTATCAGAATTTTAAAAATTTCGCGAAATTTGTAGAAACACGTAAAAGTTGACGAATATTCGTCAATTCGAAGAAATACAATATGCTACTGTCACTTGACTAATTAGATAATTGCGCAATTCCATTTTAATATTCTACAAAATATACAGAAAAGACTTCATGCAATGTTAACTCCAAAGCTATATGAAAATGTACATCTAAAATATATCCTTAGAAATGTATTTTTCCAATAAAAATGTTTTTTAAAATGCGCTTGGAACAATGCAAATACATGTATATAAATGTATTTCAAAGTATGCATAGATTGGAACGTTCGATGATTCACTAATATATTTAAAATATTCTTAGGATAAATTATAATATCGATACACCATATACCTGCTAATTGAATATTGATACATGTTAAATATATTTACATGTATACTAGAACATTTGTAATGCATTGAAATATATCCACTAATATACTGTACATGTATATAAACGTGTTTTAAAAATTCACGAGCATATCATAGTCGTTTTATTTTTAAATACCGTACATCATTTCTCATCGGAAAATATATTTTAAAATGTATCGCAAGATATATTTTAAGACTGGGTAGCTAGTTTACGCATAATTTAATCGTCAATTAGACTTAACTACATTTATTGAATTTTTTTATATTTCCAGGAACATCGCAATGGGCAAAAAGTGAGTCAAACGAAGGATTTGAAGCTGATTGGTTTAATTCCTCCAATTGAAAAGATGGAAAGTTACGCCGCCATTTCTCATTTGGAGTGAGTTGACGTCCAAATTTGATTACATACATGTATATGTATTGTGCGCCAAGAAATGCATCGATTTTGAACTACTAGCAAAATATGTTTGATGGCTGATCAGGTTAACTAACACTGCTAATCACTGATTCAGTTCTTTATTTCGGCAATTAAATTGCATCAAGTGGGAGTTTGGTGCAGCTGGTCGTGATACAACCGCTATTTTAAAACTTAAACCTGTTTTTTTCCAAATTATGATTTGAAATGGATTAATTTTCTCAACATTAAAAACTTCAATGACCAAGCCGACTAGCCAATTAAATTAATTAATTGAGCTTTATTTCCATGTTTGTTTTCATGTGTAGGAAGCTGACTCTTTCCACGAATTGCATCGAGAAGATAAACAATCTCAACGCATTCAGTAAGTGCATAAATTCGTTGCAGACACACGCAGCGCCATCTGTGGTTTTTTCCTAATAATTTTGAAGCAGATATCCACAGATGGCGTTGCATCGCGGTTTGTTCTTGTTCTTTATTTTTTGGAAGCCATTTCAACCCATGGTACGATGAGTTTTCAAAAATAATGAGACAAATGAGTTAAAAGTTCAAAAAAGGAGCGCCATCTGTGCCCGTTTTTGGAGAATTACTCACCTCATTCTCCGTTGTCTTTTCTCCAAGAAATTGCCCCGCATTTACATTAAACATTTCTTTTTAAATTGCTTTTTCAGAAAATCTGAAAATTTTATCGTTGGGAAGGAATAGCATTAAACATCTGACTGGTTTGGTAAGTAATCCACACCTGAAATTTACAATGTCATGGTCTAGATTAGTCTTAAATATATGGGAAAATGGCAGTTATCCACAAAAAAACTGAAAATTACACTGGAAAACCATTGTGAGAGATCGAAGCGTGCCAAGAGCAAGATATTCGCTTCGGAAAAAAATTAATTGTGGGTCTAACGTTTGAACCGAAAATTTTGATAGAAAAACTTACAATAGATTGATTGTATTTTTGTGTTTGTGCTACTTTTATTCGTCATATTGGCCCGGATGCATTAAGGCTGCGCATTATTCATTCTTTAAAATTGGAAAGTGAAATCGATTAAGCTTGTGCAATATTCAGAACCAAACTGCATATACGAGCAATAATACAGTATATTTTGAAGATAAATAGGGAACAAAGTTCAGTTCTTTCAGATTTTTTACATGCTAAAACTTTTCTTATACCATGCTTATTGGGTCAAGGAGAAACTAAGAAATTGTAAATATCATTGGAGTGAATCGTATTCCAATATTTAAATTCTCTGTAGTTTAGGTTTTTCTATAAAAATGAGTTTTGATTATCCGCCTTTTAAATGTAACGTGCTTTACTGCGCCATCTACGGGAAGGTAGAAGGAAAGCAAAGTTTTCAAGTGGTCAATTCTTTGAAATTTCTTAAAGATAATTTAAAAGTAAATAGTTTTGATATTATTTTTCATGTACACAACGAAAGGAAATATAACTAACATTTAGGGATTTCTCATTAATTAAAAACTATTTATCCAGTGATTTGACAAAAAGCATTGCGTTTGCTGTTGTTTTTGCAGTCGAGGGATGGCGCCAGGCTAAAAACCCTTGAAATTCTGCATTTTTTCCCGAAGTTTTACTCTGATCCTAGAACAAATTAGTTCGTGCAAAACAGCGGGTTGTCACCTTTTATCGATACCTCGTAATCCCACGTGACGTTAATAAAACTGCTGGAATAGGAGCCCTTGACAAATACGTAGAACTTATAACTATTGGGATCCCAGCATGAACTTTTTTTATTATTGCTACTTGAGCGTATATTTTTAAAATTTCAAATTACTTCTTTCTCGAAAGAAAAAAAATCTTGAAATCTAAAAAAAAAATTTAAAAGGCGTTAATTTTTAACAACTGAATCGTGCCGAATTATCTACCGCTAGGGGACGTATATCTTCTCTAATGGTCAATATACACGAGTTTTATTGTAAGCGTTTCATTGTTAGAAATATTTATTGGACAAAAAAGGCAGATGCAAACGAGGTTAAGCCACTTCCGGATTGTCAACTTTTATTATTTACAATGCATTCAGGTGCAATCGGAGATCGTAACGATGTTCACCGGAGATTTGCATTTAGCTCAACTGGTCAGTTTGGTCAGCATTAAATTATAAAATTAACAATAATTGGACGTTTCGATCCGCTTGAACCGAACGTTCGACAAGCGGTCAAACTGGTCAACGGTGGTGGGCCTGATTGAACGTTCATGTATACCTGTATAAAAAAGCAGGTATCCCCATAGCTGATCAAATTATACGGAGATGTTACTGGTTACGCTTTAAGGGGGTTTTCAGGAGTTATATGTGGGCGGTAATTTGCATATATGTTAATGCGCCTTTTTTCTGACCCCAAATTGCACGTAGGAACCCGTTGCAGAAACCCTGGAGGAACTTTGGATTTCTTACAATCTAATCGAAAGATTAACGGGAATTACACCACTTAAAAAACTAAAGGTAAATTCAAAATACAGTAGTGGACAAAGCATGTCATAACAATTTAGTTTCTTTTATTTATTTTAATTCGAAGCAGGATGGAAATGCAATGAACAAACACATCTCAATCGAATTTTCAATTTTAAGCCGTTTTTAGTGTTTTCATAAAAGTTGCGTGTTGTACTCCATAGATGGCGCTGTATTTTTTTCTCTGTATGGGGTCCACACCTTTGCTCTGTAAACACACTATCACACGGTTCCATTTCCATGGGCGGGATAGAGACGCCGCCAGCAAGAGTATTTGAAGAAATTTTTTATTCATGTATAAATAATTAAGCTAATGATGATGGTCTTTTTTGCAGGTATTTTACGTCTCGAACAACTCTATCAAAGATTGGGTGGAATTTCAAAAACTGGTAAGTCAGAAAAAAGCTTATTCTAATTATTATTGCCCTCAAGGAATAATTTGGTTGGCCAAAATGTGGAACGGCTTTGGGAAAGTGACCAAAGGGCATTTCTCAATTCGGTTATTAATGATCGACAGCCCTCGTTTGCAATGATGATTCTTGTTTTTTTGTTTTATTTCCTAGACTGAATTAACCAGTTTGGAGGATTTGTTATTCGTTGGTAAGTAAAATCATTGCTAGATTTATATTCTATTAATTACATTCCTGAGAAAACCCTAATCTTGTCTAAACAACCCACGTAGCAAGCTGACCAAAAAATGACGTCAATAAGATGTCATTTTTTTCATTTTTGAAAAATGACGTCAATTCTTAAAATTAAGAACGCCATTTTTTGGGCAATTTTCAGAAGAAAAACTTTGGAAACGGCAGAAATAGGCCTACGTCAGAAAATGACGCCATTTCTTCCTTTTTTTCGGAAACATGTCAGAAAACGGCGTCATTTGTTTTTTCAAAAGGAGGGACATTTTGTTGTTGAAGTCATAAATGGCGTCTTTATGACGTCCTTAACTAATGTCATTTTTTGGTCATCTTGCTACGTGGGAACAGGGGAAACACCCTTCATACACCTGTAAAATCCCGGTGATATTTGTTTAGACAAGTTATACTCTACCTGTAATACGTTAAAAAATGTGGATGCAACTAATATTTTAAGTAATACGTACAGTACCTGTAAACAACTTTTCTCTATGCAGATTTCTATCTTCCGCTTTTCATCTCAAGCTTAAAATTCGTTGCATTTCTCTGTAAAGGAATTAAGTAAACATGGAAAAAAATTAACGGAGAAATGCAACGAACTTTGCGGAAAAGCTGATGACATTTACATTGGATAAAAAATATATACAGTACTTGTGAAATAAGTAATATTTAAATGAATACAGTAGTCTCTTGTTTCGAAAATGTCTGGCATTACACAGTTATAAAGTTTAACACCCTCTTTAATAATAGATTGAAACAAATCTCACGATTGTCGTAAACATGCATTGTTGCAACTTATAAAAAATAAACCCCGTATAAATAAAACGTATCCGCTTGAAATAAATAAATTACACGACGTTAAAACATTTTACGTTTATAAAAAAGGAAATGAAAACTACTTGTGGAAATAATGTGTAATTGAAAGAAAAATGACCTGGCCTTGTTTTATTTTAAATTTGATCATGAACGCTACGATGTAATTAAAAATTGGACGTGAAAGAATGCATCATATCAAACGCTGTTTTTTCTTAGATTCAACATTAATTACTTTCATCGTTTTTTTCAAATCAACGGGGAAATTAATAAATTAGATCCTTAATTACGACATGCTTACAATGCATTTGGGAAATTTGTCATGCACTTAAAATATAACTGGAGTTCATTTTCTCAAGTTTTCAATTTGTTTGGTTCATACAGGCAATCCTTTAGAAGAAAAACACTCAGTGGATGGGAATTGGCGAACGGAAGTTTCGAGACGACTTCCTAGTCTCAAAAAACTTGATGGTAAGTTTTGATTAAGATTTGTTGTTGGAAACTTTAAATGAAACGATTTTGCGACGCTTGAACTGGCATTTCTGCTCACCACATTCGTAGGGTTCCCCACCAGACCAGGAAAAACTTGGAAAGTCAGGGAACTTGAAAAAGTCTGGGAAAGTCATGAAAGAATGACTTATTTTGATATAGTCAGGGAAATTTAACGTATTTATACATGGTTAGCTCAAGGCTCATTTGCAAAATTTTATAAATTTTCTCAGTAATAATTTGCAAATTTTTCACCAATTTCGGAGGACAAAGTTGAACATTTAACAACAGTTTTCGAAGACTAATTTGCTAAATTTTCAAACTTTTTATAATATAAATTTGCAAGATTTCCAATTTTTTCCAGCACAAATTTGTGAAATCTTCAGCTGTTTTTGAGTACAGATTTGCCAAATTGTAGCAGTTTCCGAGGAGAAATTTGCAAAATTTTAACAGTTTATTAGGAGAAATTTTCAAAATTTTAACAGTTTATTAGGAGAAATTTGCAAAATTTTAACAGTTTATTAGGAGAAATTTGCAAAATTTTAACAGTTTATTAGGAGAAATTTGCAAAATTTTAAGTTTATTAGGAGAAATTTGCAAAATTTTAAGTTTATTAGGGGAAATTTTCAAACTTTTTAACAGATTCCGAGGATAAATAAGCACAATTCTCAACTTTATCAAGAGTTCAGATTTTAAAAATTTTCTACATTTTCCGACTAGATTTAACAAAAAAAAATTCATGCTAATTTTGTAGAAATTTTAAAATTGCAATTAGTTAATTTTTCAAAATATTGAATATTGTCCTGTGTCGATTTTGCAACATTGTGGATAGCATTTGCAAATGTCAATTTTGACATTGTCATTGATCGGAAAATTTGTTTCAAAACCTGGAAAAGTCTGGAAAGTTGAAAATGAAATTTCTGGGGGAACCTTGTAATAGATTGTGCAGGTAATGTGGGAGCAATGATTAAATTAATGAACTGGTAATGAGCAAAGATGTGACGTTCAGCAATATGGTTTGAATCAAGCCAATTCAAACATGCACGACTCCATTTATGTCGATGCTTTTTACAGTTTTCCTCAGACTTTGTTATTCCCGATAACAGGCGAATGTACAAGTGTGACCTGTTGCAGGTGTTCCCGTGATCAGGGATAACGACGAGGAGGCTGTGATGTATGCAAAGTTGCCGAACAAAGACTTGGATTTGAAACCCGCTGGGAACACTGCAGCTGAACAATCAGCCGTTGAACAAATTGATTGAAAATGCCTGCAAAACATACAGTTTTAGGAGCGATACGGTAACCTACCTCGACAACGCTGTTATCATTAGTATCTGTTTATACTATCAAGTGGGGACCGCTCATGTCGAACCCTAGGGTCGCTACTGTAGTGCGAAGACAAATCAGCTCCAACTGCGGAAATCCAACTAAATAGTCAAGTTTATAATTTTGTTACCTTAATTCCAAAAAATGGTATCAAAAGTTGGCACACTAACTGCACAAAAAGTGCAGTTAGTGTGCCAACTTTTGCAGAAAAACTGCACATTTCACATGGAAATGTAAAAAAAAAACTGTGTCCATCATTTTCTCAAGCAATGTTTCACTCGTTAGAAGTAATATCGAATTTTCTTTTAATAATCAAAAACGAAACGAAAACCCTTTACAAATTCACACAGCTTTACACTATTTTCACCACCGTAATTCAAATTTGACACCCGCTGTTGATAATATCGTGTACGTATGTTCATATTTAGAATATTTGGTTTGTACAAGAAAATATATGAACGAACGTGATTCGAGAGTAAAACCTTATTTACAATTCTTTTCATATGTTTGAATAACAAGTCAATTACAACCGAAGAATCAAGTAGCAAAAAACAGAAACGAGTTGAGTATCGCTATAATGGTGCTACATAGAAGTATTGTGATTAATGAATAATATAGGCGAGAACGAAGCAAAAGTGTGACCATCGGACGCCATTTTGATGATAAAAGGATCACTACTCGTATGGGAGCTTGGAAGTTCAAACAAGGTGAGGAATTCAATACAACAAACATTCAACACATGGCGTAATTTACATCTGCATGTTTTAGTTTGCTGCAATGCAAAATAACGTCGTGCATTAACTTTTAAAGAGTAAACGGCGAGCACACTTTGAAGTTGGAGTATGGCTCCATCTAGCGCCACGCAATTCCCCATGGCTAATATCGATAACGGATGATTATAGTATATGATAACATATTGGATAGGCGAGTGTAACTTTGGTGAACAGGAAATAGAGGTATAATCATCGTTAAAATAAAGTTTTAATATTATTGAGCTTGTTTGTGGGTGTGAAAAGATGGATAAGCTACATTTTAACAAATATGCCAACGATGCATCACTAACAACAATTATGGACACGTACTTGTGGGATGGGACAAAGAACGGTCGAATGGTTATTCCCATAATAATTAAAAATAATGGATTCTTATACTTAATATTATGTAGACAACATATGAGGCACTTTCAAATTTAAATAAGATAAGAAAAAAATAATAGTATTTCTTTTTTTTTACGTACAATAATAAAAACACCAACAACCTGTAAATATACAAACGAGTCGAAGCTTACTGCGATTATACATACAGTAGTTTGGTATCTAGTCTGACAAATCAATCCGAATTTGTGGCCAGTTTCTGTCAATAAAGGGGATCAGCAGATATAAGTGAAATTAGATAATCTCCAAACTCTCAATAATTTACAAGCCATGACAATATATTGACCTGATAAAATCTCTTTGAATATAAATCTAGTTTAATTTCGATGAACTTTGTGACATTGTTGTAAAGTTGTATGTTTAAACGTTTTAATATAAAAATATTAAAAGTTGCCTAAAAGAACTTGAAAGGCTTCTTGATTTTAATTTGAAAAACCAAAACGTTTTTGGCATATACCATTTACCTCAGCCTTAAAATTAATAATACAAAACTTAGTTTCATTAAATCTTCATTCTTTTTTTCAACTATTGCATATTGTGCATCTGACTAAAAAGGTTTGGATTTATGTTTCATGTACTAATTTGTTTATTTGAAGTGTTTGGATAAAAAATCACTAAAATCACTGGCTTTGTGACATGCAATAATCCATTCCTTTGTGTTTGTAAATATATCACGTTTTAGACGTCAATTTTGATTAAGTACATTTTTGTTTACAGCATTTGTTGGTAAAGAACTCATTATACAAAGATTCAGTAATGTCTCACCCACGACGTGACTTTAGCATCTGGAAGCCAAACTAAATTTGGTAAGTACAAATAGTATTGATAGAAAAGCTCATTGTCTAGGTTTGGGCCTCAAATAGTTTATTAGCTGCATGTCATACTTATCTGAGTCGCACTCTACGTTTAATACTCTTATACAGTATAAATTCTGTGAAATAATTGTTGACAGATTTTGCTGGCCTTTGGCAGAAAAATTGCATGTTTTCTGTGATCAAACTATTGATGGATTGGAAACCTAACGAATTTAACATATCAAGAATCATGCTGATTTTATGATGTCAAACAGTTAGATTTGGCGACGTCATTTGCAGATGAATTTAACATCCTATTTAAAGAAGCGGTCGTGGGAGATAATTGACCAGAAATGTTTTTGTCAGATAACTACATGCTACGTCAAACACAAATTACGCACATATAAATGTTCATGAAATACAAAAACTGACAAATTGTTATCAGTTGTGATAGAAAAACCTTGTATATTTAACGAATGAGCAGTGTACGAAAATGCATTCTGCATGGAAACTTTACAAAAGCTCCTTTACAGCACCACATTTGTGGTTACTAATATTGTCCATTTCATAATGTTTCATTATGCTTTCAAAATCTTGTCATGCAGTCTTTTATTATCGGCTATTCCAAAGTTTAATGGATAAAAAGTATATTAAAATATTTTTCCCTCAATCTGTTTGGCTAGCTTCCATTTTTAGACAAAGATAAGAAAATGTGGTGCAATTTAAAGAAATTTCTCTTAAAATGTTATCGTCTTCGCCTAAATGACAATAAAACATTCTTCTATGCGTTCACTCGCCGAATCTTATTGGAAAACAAATTGCACGATGAACTCTTCACTTACAAACCATTGTGTACAGACCCGCAGTGTGACATCTCTATATACAGTCAACTACCAGTGCTATTTGTGCTTGTCAGCATCGATCGGACGGTGACTTTTCATGTGAGCACTCCTGCTTTTCACTTTGAAAAACACTCTGAAAAATACATAAAAATATATTTGTAACTCTTAGAATTTATTTACATGTACAGTGTGCATAATAATTTAAAAGTCCATATTATGAGCGGCTAGCCAAATGTTCCCAAAAAGTTCTTGTAAAGAAAGATGTCCCAAATTTCTCGGTTCAAAAGTGTGTAATGCAAGTTGGCCAGCTAGTTGTTAGTGAAATTACAATTTATTAGACTCACTTTCCGCATATTTTACAGGGGAATTCCTCGACTGGATCTCCATATTGCGTAGATGCATTTGAGGCTGGATTTGGGTAAGGGGAGTACTGCTGACCACCAGAATCATCGAAATTTGCGGGACTCCTGCTGCGATTGCTGTTGGAATGAGCAGGTTTTGGACCGGTACCATTGCCTCCGTGGACACGAATGTGGCCATTGAGAGCTTGGCGGGATGCGAAACTCTGCAAAGGACAAAGCGCCATCAGAAGGGCGTATTCAAGTATAGTTTCCGTAGCAAGGAATGCAATTGATGCTTACAGCTAGACAGTCGGGATAATCGCATGGGAAGCGCTCTGATGGATTGTCTGTAGACCTTGCCTGAATAACCAAGGTAGGAATCATTATTACTTTACATGTCTTAAAATAATAGATAATCATGCGTAACAACGTAGTTTGTGAGCAAAGACGCACTCCGAAAAATGTCAACATGGAACGTAGGAATTATTCGCTAATAGTGGCAGGATGCCTAAATGAATTTTCATTCCATTGTACTTATGAGTACAAATTTACTCACTGGTGAAACTGCTCTGTCACATGACCGAGGCGAATCTTCGTCATTATCGAACAGCTTTGACCTTAGGTTGTATGCACCTTCAATTTCCTTTTTCCTTCGTAAGGAACGCAAACGCTTGTACTCGTCAGGGCAGATTTTCTTCCACAAATAGTAAAACTGAATGCACTGCTTGACAGTTTTAGTCTTCACCTAGCAATGGATGATCAAGCAATCAGTTTGTAACGTAAAAGATCGTGCCAGGTGATGTAGGGTTCTAGAATTCGTACGATGCCATTTCTGTTTAAGTCTTCTATTTTATACCGTTGCAAAGTACGATTGATCATCTCAAACTTATGCAAAGGCAGGTCATCGAAGCGGAAATTTTTTTT
Source organism: Ommatoiulus sabulosus (assembly GCA_034697705.1). Classification (NCBI taxonomy): domain Eukaryota; kingdom Metazoa; phylum Arthropoda; class Diplopoda; order Julida; family Julidae; genus Ommatoiulus; species Ommatoiulus sabulosus. Next base: position 14,991 of record JAQGAO010001216.1, read on the forward strand.
TTCAAGTTGTCAGCCAAACTTACTAAAAAACCCAAATCCATCGACTAACACTGAATATTCTAGCAATTAATGACTTTTTGTCATTTACTAATAATGGGAAATGCCACAATGCCAAGCTCACCTCATGAGCTATACTGAAGAAATCTTTGTCGTAATTTAATAAGGCATGCTGGTACACGTCTATTTCTTCTGAACTCCATTTGTCACTTTCTGAAATGCGATGTTTTGATTTTGTTAAAGTTGACAACTTGACTCAAATAATTCGAGAAAAGTACAAATGCTGCATCCAATATTTGATTTTACCTGCATATGGGTATGTTAGCAAGGGGTGTGATGCTTGAAGCTTTGGAGCTGGGTCCATTAATCGAATCATTGCTTCCTAAACGTTCATAAGAAATGGTTTAAAATAATGGTCTACTTTAAAATTTCCAAATTCTGTTTTCCCTTTGTCTCCCATTATGTTTGACCTTTTACCTCAATGTTTCCATCTGCCATGTGAAGTACATGCAGCGCATACTCCTTATTTCTTCCACCTCCTGGTACAGCAGCACAGCAGGCAAATTGAAGATACATATCGACTGGAAATAAGACATTTAAAACGCGAAAACTTACAACGAGCCTAGAGCAATCGAACACGGAACACGTTTCATTTCTACCAAACTTTTCTGGAAAAAATTGGAAAATAACTCACCCTCTCGTTCCGTCAGCGGTTCCTCGGTTTTGGGGCTCCAAACGAGATCATCCCACTTTGGATCGTATCCATAACTGTCAGCTAAATGAAAAATGGATACTAGAGTCGAAGAGTTTGAACTCTTTCATCTAACGTTGAATTCTAGACTTACTTCGTAAATATGGTAAACTGGCCTGAAAGTTTGATCCAACGTTGACATGTCTTTAAAAATGAGAAGAGGAAATATTTTTGGAATGGAATCCATGACAAACAAAATTGTTAAAATAATTGAAAAATGGACCGAGAGCAACTCACGGCTTAATGTCAGTTTCGGGCGGTTCGCAAATATCGTCCTCTACCTCCACCGGCGGAAGGCCTTCCAGTGCACCTGCGGGTAGAGCAACTCGTTTGATTGGTTTTCTCAAATGTGCAAGTTTTAGTTAATGTGCAACAAGCAGTGTTAGTGAGAATTGTTTAATTATTTATCGGGACAATTCTTACTATTGTGATATGCCCTATCAGTGGAGTGAAAAAAATGTTGGCCTCTGCTATCTAGAAGGCGCCCTTGATAATGGACAAAAAATTTGATGGAGGAAACGGATTGGGGAAAGCACAGGATTTGCTAAGAAAAAATGCACGGCATATTTACCTGTTCGATCCAGCGTTATGGGTGCTGACTTAGGCGTGGCAGAGCCCGAACTGCTAATAACCTGCCAGAAGAGTCCCGCTCCGCACCTAACTGGACTGAGCATGGGCGGTGGAGTATAAGGAGGAGGACTGCAGGTTTTGTTCCCAGAAATAGGCTCCCAGAGACGAGGTGAGCGTAGTCTGCTCTGGTATCCAACAGGGTCTGCTGGGTCAGGTATGGTTATGGGTCCTGGTCGATGCTTCTTTTTGGTTCGGATCGGACTGGTAGGTATACTGGATGGACTCAGGAAAACGTCGTCGTCCTCCTCTGACTTCACTTTGGGAGTAACAGTCAGTGTGGATGCCATCGGTGCCTCCTCATAACTTATTTCGCATGGGGATGGGATATCCATGTTTATATCTCCCACCTACAGCATATATTTTATTTGCGGTGATTATTTCTTTTGCATCGATATTAATCAAATCAACAGGTGTGCCACCATTCCGTAATGAGCCAAAGCATTCTTTTGGATGTTAAGAAACAATCGTCAAATTAACTAAAACAATCATATTGTAAATAATCTGTTAAGTGTGGTGGGATAATAATTGTAATGGATCCTTTGCAAAATCCCACAACCATTTAAGGTGAATTACAGTATGTGCACCTGGTATGCAGTAAGAATTTCGCCCTGATTGGTTTGATAAAGTGTCACATTGACCTTGAAATACTTTCTCAAACCATTCAATGTGTTGCTTTTGTGCATAGGAATATTTGTCAGCTTCCGACTGCTCAGACTAATGTTATTTTGTTACTGTTCGATAATTAATGCCAGGACAATAGCGTGCATATTAATTTCAAATCATTACTGTTTAATTTATCCGTTGTACCTAATGGAGCTGTGCAACGTACAAAGGCTTGAAAAATTGAAAATACTGCGAGGACACGACCTTAGTTTCTCCTAAAGTATTTTTTTCGAATGAAGCCAACTTAGTTGTTTTATTAAGAAGGTCAGTAACTCCTGTGCTTACATTATTTAAAATTTCAAAAGAAAGCGGTCAATATGAATAATACATGTATGAAAAATTCTTTTCCATGCCTAGAAATTGTGTAACAGTATGTGCTTCACAAATCCAAAATATGCCAAAAAACATTTCTGAACAGAAGTCATCTGAGGACTAAACAGGTCTACCTTTGGGAAAAACATAATTTATGTTTGTGTATAATTTACTGTACATGAAAATTTGGGAACAATTTTGGAAATTTTGTCCATTGCAGGTTTCACTTAAAATTTAATGAGCCTCTCCGCTCCTAATCTGTAACAACTATGATCGGTTGCATCAACCTATTTAAATGGGCCTTAAACCAATTAATGGTCACAAGTCTTTAAAGTTAAGGAGCATTTAAAAGTGGTTGATGCAGACGCTCGTTAGAGGTTTACCATCGTTGAGATCGGTGCTGCCAAATGTGCTGCCAGGATGCTAGACTCGTTCCTCCCAATTTCACTGGGAATCGAAATGGTGGGTGGAAGGGGCTCTTCCAGGGGACTAATTTCAAAATCCATGATTTCCCCAGGTGGCATTGCATCGGACGCCATCGGAGGAAGTTCGTCATCATCGGGGAGCCCATCATCTGGGAGCCTCGCTTCATTTTGGAGATCGTCTGGGAGCCTCTCTTCATTTTGGAGCCCATCATCTGGGAGCCTCGCTTCATTTTGGAACCCATCCTCTGAGAGTTCCTCATCTGCAGCATTCTCCATAATGTCCTCATCTGGTGGGCAATCTTCGTCCATTTCATCAAACATCCCTGCAAAATTGCCGACAACAAATTCACCCGGGTCCGAGCCTGTCCGCTGCATCCTTTTGCCCACAACTTTGTGGCGGAGATACTCGACCAGCGAGGAAGACGAAATGGTGTCCAGATACGTCCGCCTCGGCGCCATGAAGTGATCTGAATCTGAATGCCGTCGAAACTTTTCCAAAATTGGCTGATTAGACATTAAACCCTGTTTGATGATCTCAATTTGCCGCTGCATGTCAGACTGTGCCTCATCTTCGGCACTACCAAATACAGTCGAATCAATTTCTTGCTCTTGCTCTTGCTGTTGCAGCTGTTGATGATGGTGTTGGTGGTGATGATGATGATGATGATGATGTTGTTGATGATGGTGATGGGAATCGTGTGACTGGAGCGGCAATGGAGGAGTTTGGGGTGGTAGCATTTGGTCCTGAAGCTGATCCTGAAGTTGCGAGTGCTGAGGAACAGGGGACGGATGCATTTGTTGTTGTTCGTTTAGGCAAGGATGATCGGAGAAAGTTAAGAGCTCATCTTGGCAAGGATTTTGTAACACCAAACTAGATGTGGGTTGGATGGTGGAAGCATACGAGGCTGGGGTGGAAGTTAGTGCAGGGCGTTGTGGAAGTATCAAGGAAGGAAGCGGAGGCTGAGGATGGTCAATGGTTATGTTCATGGTAGGATTCACAATCCGCTTATGAATTATCTTTTCTTCGATAAGTGCCCGCACTTTTACGCTGGCTGTCAGCAATCGATTGAGAGGTCGAAAATTATTAGATTTCTTTTCGGTTTTCTTGGTACCATTAACATCCTTCTTAAGGTAACCACCATGCAGTCGCATGTGACCATTCAGTGCAGGGATGTTTTTGAACCTCCGATCGCAAAGGGTGCATCCTACTGGTTTACGTTCCATACTAAAAATGGATGACATGAATCCCATTAACACGAGTGGCATCAAATCGCTACTAAATTCATTATTGCAAGAACGTAATACCTCAATGCATTGACAGGAGTGCGGAGATTTGACTGACAAATGACTGGTTGTGTCCACTGATTTCTCAGATTTAGGGTTGGATTGGCGGCATCGAGGGACAGCGCCTGAGTCGTAGCAACTATACTCTGCACTAAGCTGCTCTGCGACAATATGTCACTTAACTTGATCTGTCGATCAACAAGACTAGTAGCATTCTCCTGTTAAAATTCAAACAAGGGAAATTTAAACTCATGAAACATCACAAATAATTCTATAAGAATATCTCTCGCTAACATCGATAAGAGCATTTCCTTGAATGGCTTACTGAGTAAGGTATCGCCAAAATAGAAAAGATGTTGACCAGAAGTATTTTTGTTATGTGCTTGATCATTTTGGATACTATCACATAGTCATTTTAGCATCCACAAAAATAGAAAATCTTGCTCTTGAAGCATTGCATTTATCGTGTAGACAATTTGACATAAGTGGTTGGAGCATTATGTTCTCCAAGACACTTGATGGAATGAAAAAGCCATTCAAATAATTTTCATGGAAATATGGAACATCGAATTTTGCCCATTATGCTCTATTTATTTACTAATAGTTGAAAATTCATCCAAGTCTTTGAATTATTTGAATGTAATTACTACACCCTCGGTTTTGTCAGCGTTATCGTACAGAAACTATACCTGACTAAACTGAGCTGGCGGTGGTAAGCCGAGCTTCAAATGTTGAGCCAACACAGACGGCGTGAGGACATTTTGAATTGGTGACGAATTGGAACCTGCAACCGCATGATTCTGTCCTATGTATTCCTCTGCCATATCGGGTGTATGTGAAGAGGGTCGTTCAGAGGACGGTGGGGAAGACGATTGTTGCTGCTGTCCTCCAGAACCTCCATCGAAGACCTGCTGTGCAAGGCTACTGCTGTTTATGAATAAAATGTTGGAATTTGGCTGCTGTTGCCAAGACAATGCAGGTCCAGGATGTTCACCAACTTGATGCTGTTCTTGCTGCTGGAAAGCAAGAAGCTGAAGTTGTGTTGCGGCTGATGAATTCATCTTGCTGTCCGTGGCAGTTGTAACAGAGGTGGGACTCGATGTGCTGTAAGGCAGAGGTTGAGGAGGCACAACCGATGGCCGCGAGACCACCGGAGGCGGAGCATATCGGATGCGATCACTCTGCAGTGCATTTGCCAGGAAACTAGTGCTGTTGGTTTCTATTTTCCCATCCACATTGAAAGGCAGCGTTAGGGGTGCACCCACGCGGACTGCTATGGCGTTGACGGTGGCTGCAGTGGCTGCAACCACAGCGGACTGAGACACGCTTGAATGGTGGTTTTCTGTGTGCCGCCGCAAAGACCGGGCGTCACAATAACTCTTCCCACAACCTTCCACTTTGCACTCGTATGGTTTCTTGTTCATGTGAGTCAAGAGGTGTCCATTCCTGGGGGATTATTACGATGTTAGAGACAGTGTAAGAATAATAGTTCTTCAAAACGGAATTCAAATGAGACACAAAAAGGAAATGCAAGGAGAAATTGACAAGACAATTTATTGGTAGACTTCAGACGATTTTAAACTTGTTCGCAGGCCACACAAAAGATTGTTTTGATGTTTCCGACAAGCATAAAATTGTCCGTTTTTCTGCAATAAATTTCCTCGAGTACACCCGCCTTTAGACATGTCAAATTGTTTTAAAATTGTATCCTTAGGTTCTCACATAAAACCAATAAGTTTTCAGTATAGTTTATTGCTGGATGAAATCTGGAGAAAGCGGAAGTAGAGAATGGGGTGCCATGCCAAGGTTAACAGAAACAACAACTTACAAGTGATCCTGTCTCTTGAAGGCTTTTGTACAGAGCTGGCAGACATATTTCCTCTCATCGCTGTGGGTCAGTTTGTGTTTTGCAAGGGCACTTGAATTGCCGAAAAGCTTTGCACAAACTGGACATACTTGTTGTCCAGTGCGGTTCGGTGACGATGCCTTGTTGGGTCGCGATTTCGACTTCACTTTATCGATTCCTGGAGCCACGCTCAACTTGTTGTTACTTTGACATTTTGATGTTGCAATTTCATTACCTACTGCTCAAGAAATGAAAATGAAAATCAATGCAAAGAAACTGAAATTATATTACTTTCCTGGTCCCATATGCTATAGATCTCTGCACATTTAATGATATTTTCGGTCAAATTAAAGCTGTAACAACATACGAAAAATTTTGAAACATTCAAGAATTTGGAAATATGTGCAGTTGCTTAATGTTGTCCTACAACATTAACAATGTTCAACGACAACCCAGCTGAAACAAAATTAATATTTGAGAATTTTTTTTATTTTACAAATTATCCACTGAAAATTGACACGTGTGTTGAAGCAAGTGTAATCGAACGTGTTGCTCTGTGCGTTCTGTCCTGTAGTTCTTTCTTTTTAATAAATTTAACATTTATTTTCGTTTTTTAAAGAAGGGCTGTCTTTGGAATTTGTTTAGCATTGCAGGATTCTCTGAACAAGCGTGGGGCAAATTTTCACGCGTGCATGTTTTATAAAGTTGTTCCCATGCTTACATGTACTGTTTCCATCCGGCGCTTGATCCTGCACAGCGCTCAAATTGCTGTTGTCATTCAAATGAAATGTTTCCGCATTTGATGGGAAGGCATGAGGCGAAAGTTGCATCTCCTGATTACCATCTCCCATGTACGAATCTTGTCCAGCTTCTCCATCAAACAGGTCATAGGTGGAGGTTCCTCCGCTGCCTGTGCCCTGCACGCTAAGGTTACCCGACATCAGTCCATCGTCCAGCGAGCCCAACGAACTTCCAACGTGAACGTCGAACCCTCCGTCAGGGAGGATTTCGTTGTCGGCGTAGTTAATGGCACTGGCACTGAGGAGGGCGTCTCCGTTGGGTGGATACCTGAGGATCTGATGGTGATGGTGATGATGGTGGTTGTTTAGGGGCACTGTGGAACTCTGAGGACTAGCATGGCGACTCCCTGCACCATCCTGATAAGGAGGAACAGTGATCAACATGAGGGAGCCAAAGGCGTTTTTCACAGATTTGTCACCAAGGTTCAACTCGTTTCGGTTGATGTAAGCCTCGTTTCGGGACACAGTTCTCAACACTGATTCCGGGGTCTTTTCACCCTTTTCTCTGTCAATGCTCATAGGGCTATAGGATGATGGGCGCGGACTTGAAACAGACATTGAGCCACTGCTCGAGGGACGCAGCGGCTGCTGAAGTGGCGTTGTCGTGGCGTTCTCCAGTTCTGTTTTCTCCTCTTTGACATAAATGTTTCGAGCTGAAGCGAAACCATTGTCCGGGAACAAGTAAGATCCGTTGTTGTAAGCCACGTTGAAAGGCGAGGATTGCAAATTTGGATAGTCTTGCAATTGCTAAAAATACGATGGAAAAGAAATTCTAATTGATAAATTTTGGTTGAAACACATTCCTGGACTTAATACTGGACAAAGAAATGCATTGTTCAATTTTCAACAAATAAATTTCCGAATATACCATATACACCTGACCATATATAATGTAGATACACCTCGTATAGTACATGTATAATCAGGGTTCTCCAGAAATTCCATTTTCAACTTCTATGACTTTTCCAGGTTTTAAAAAAAAAATTCCCTGACCACGCATTGAAAATGTCAAAAACAGGCTCATGCCAATGTTTTCCACAATTTTCCAAAACCTACACAGGACAATATATTTTGCAAAATTTACCAATGCAAATTTTGAAACTTTTTCAATATAAACATGGAAAAATTAAAAAAATTAGCATGGAAAAATTTTGAAAAATTTTACAATTTTGTATTCGGAAAATTAGAAAGTTTTGAAAATTTGTGCTTGGAAAAGGTTCGAAATCTGGCAAATTTGTACTCTGAAAACGTGGCAAATCCTGCACATTTGTTCTAAGAAAACGTGGCAAATTTTGAAAATTTGTACTCGGAAAACGTGGAAAATTTTGCAAATTTGTACTCGGAAAACGTGGAAAATTTTGCCAATTTGTACTCGGAAAACGTGGAAAATTTTGCCAATTTGTACTCGGAAAACGTGGAAAATTTTGCAAATTTGTACTCGGAAAACGTGGAAAATTTTGCAAATGTGTCCTCTGAAATTGTTGACAACTTTTCAAAATTGTAATGGAAAAATTTCTAAAATTGGCAAATGGGCCTTGATCTAACCACGTAGAAGCATTAATCTTGGTTCGTGACAACAATTTACGTCCGATTTGCCAGAAATTTTTAAAATAAATCATTTTTTCCTGACTTCTTCAGACATTTTCAAGCTGTACCTGTTTTTCCAGGACTGGGGGACCGTCGAATAAAAACAAAATTAACAAAATAACTAAGGAGATCCTCATAATACACGCATAGAGCCAAAAATAATCCAAAAAAAAACCTACTGTATCTAATTTTTATGCGGATCGACATAAAATGAGAACAAATTTGAAAGAGGCCCTGATTTTATTTTTTTTTCTTCAGGTAATCCTCTAAACTGCAATTGTTCCTTAAAATGGCTTCAAGATTAGTCGAAAAAACACGAGGTCATCTTCGCGTTTTGCATGCCCAAAGAAATCCCCTTGGAGGAGATGATCATCAGCCCTTGTCCACCACCGAGAATGTCGACAGACGATGGCCTGAGCCCTAGTCAAACTACCGGAAGTTCTAGGACAGCGATGAATTGGATTATCTCGATCCTCGAGCGAAAGTTAGCATATTTTGGAGTTATTTGATGCGAATTTAATAAACACTTTTATACGAGCCAAATAATTTGTGATAGAAGCCAACTTTTAAAGCTATTCATCTAAATGTTAAGAATTTTTTGTATATGATTTTTGGGAAATCTTAAAAATATTTAAAAATTCAGCTGGAAGAAATGTGAAAACGTGGATATTGGAAAATCTTCAAGTTTTGTATATACTTTAATCGAGAAAATTATGGAATTATTGCAATTTTACGCTAGGAACTGGTGGTAAAATTTCGTAAAATTTAAAAAGCAATATTTTAAACGAGTTTTAAAATTTTAAAATTTAACATTTTAAATTCATATAGACAATTGTTATCAAAAAAGCAAGGACACGGCCAATTACGTTATTAAATGAACGACGTTTCACCGCCTGTGCGGCATTCTTCAAATCTACTAGAATTGCAAAATTGGCGACATTACAAAAGTAGTTAACACATGAAAAGAAAAATATGCATGAAATTAATGCGACTAAATTAACGTTAATACAAAGCTGACTAAGTCAGTTAACACTAGGGGTACATATTAGTGAGAAAGAGTGGGAAGGCGCGTTAATTACAAGTTAATAAGATTAAAATAATTTCAGAATAGAGAAAAAGCAACGAGAACTGACAATGACAACGACAAGTGACAACGAAGCACTTAAGTCAACCCACCAACGACAGGGCCTTCGGACATCTCCAGAGGTACAAAACCTTCCCCTTCTTGACCCGACCAAACCTCCAGTTCCAGTAACAACGCAGCTCCTGGACTAAGACGGAATCCACGGAGACAAGCGAGAAGACCAGCAATTATACTCTAACTAGCGGTAATACCCGGCTTTGCCCGGGGAACATAAATGAAATGCTAAACATGTACCTGGGTCCGATAGGATGAAAGTTAACCGATACCTATCGTTCGGATCGATTTGCACATAGCATTTTAAATTTCCCTCCGAGGAGTGTGGAGAGAACTGTTCAGCGCCTACCCGCGGCCACGCATGTGCACCTACCTACTTCTTGACAGTTTTATGGCCGCGGGAAGGTGGGATATTTGTAGGAAGATTTATGGCATTTGAACTTACCATGGAGTTCAAGCTTGAAGCGCGGTTGGAAGGTGCGATCCGAAAAGGGCAACTTTGCAATGCCCGTCCCCCCAACGCGCTAGAGGAAAGCGTACCTTTTGAACGGCCTGTTGACTCACAAACATAGCCAGTCGTACCAAGATGGAGGCGTTTTGCCTATTATATATATAGATATTTTATTTTCCAGGTCACAATCTGGTTTTTTGTTTTATGAAATCTTAAAACTATTGAGCTTTCGACTGTTGTTCCTTCCCCTTGCTGGACAATAGTTTTTTCATTCATTGGTTTTTTTCACGAAATACGTCTGAACTTGTTGGATTTCTGTCACTGTAGCAACCCCATCCCCCTATGACGTTAATGGTGTTCAACTATTTGGGGTATTTTCGGTTTAAAATGTTGGTTGTTGTTTGTGTTTCCCACGATGGGAACATGTCTTCAAAATTCCACAAATGTTGTACGAAATTTGGACGTGGAAGAAACGTATTGTTTTGATGGTTAATTTTCATGTCATAATTTCGCAACTATGTTCTTTAATGCTTAAAATGTCTTTAAAAAAAAATATATATTGGACCTGGTTCCTTTTTCTCCTTGATTTGGCAATAGTTTTTTTGCTAGTAATCTTTCGTTGGTAAGCAACTATAGCTTGAAAAAATAATACATCTTACAAACTTACATCTTAAAAATTTCCGAAGACAAATTCTCAACATTTCTCAAAATTTTCGTTGGTTTAGTTTGAAAATTAAGTCATTTTTCCGTGAATTTTAAGAATTAAGTTTCGATAATAGAATTGCAGAGCATAATTCTAACTAGCCCCAATTTTTATTTTTATTCATTTATGTCATTCATGGACATGGTCCGCAGAAAACGTGTACAATTTTGCAAAACCTTTTTTTCAAAATAAGCAATTCTTCCCTGACTTCTCCAGACATTTTCAAGTTTCCTGACTTGAAAAGTTTTGACTGTGTCA
>JAQGAO010001217.1:0-25832 GCA_034697705.1 Ommatoiulus sabulosus
GAACGCCAAACTTAGTTTGCAAACTTGATTTTCTAGTTTTTAGTTTGGCAAAAACAGTTTGCTACGCCATTTTTTATTTCGTTGTGACAAACCAGAAAAGTTTCAAGTTTGGAGATTTTGGTTTTGGTTTGGTGATAGTGTGTACCCGACTGGAGGATCCAATTAGCTAAACTAACCGAAGCGCCGTAACAACATCAGTATGGAAAAATGCGGCGCAATATGATGTTAGTTACAGAGATAGTTATTTAAAATTGAAATTTGTATTTCGCTTTTTTTATTAAGAAAATATGTTTTTCACGATAAAAAGACATTCAACTACGTAACAACTCGCTCAATATAAATATCAGATGTTTGATAACAACATGAACTACAATCTTTGAAGGACGCCATATCTGATTGATATATAAATTCGAAATAAAATGGAATACACTTATAGTGAAAATTTGACAATACAATGTTTCGATTCATCGTATTTCCATGCACACAATACTTTTATGGTATAAATATAGTATGTTTGAAACCTAGCGCACAACTTTGAGTTAGTCTTGAGGCAGAAGAGCAGAAACATAAAACCTAAATGTGAAGTACGAGTCAATTTTGCTTACAGTATGTCGTCATTGTATATAGCGACCGATCATAAGCAAGATGCGTAAAACGTCACATTTGGCTAAAAGTCTGTATATACGTAAAAAAAACCCTTGACGTTTCACACATGTACTCGTAGAAAGCACATTTTCTTATACAGTTTACATTTCTTAAAATTCTTAAAGTACGTTTTAAAGGTTAGGGAAATAACATAAAATTGAGAATGGATAAAAATACAATGCGGGGATTGCCCGTAGTATAATTGACGTCAACCAGAATTGCACTCTGGACAAATTCATTACATTGCAAAACATAAGATGCAATTGGCAACTGAACGGAACAGATTGTCTATCCAAGCTAAGGTCTATAGATAACGTAGTTCTTGATGCAAAAATACACTCGCAAAATGATTCATGGAACGTGTACGGCTAGACAGTGAAAGATATTTACATATGGATATGTAGCTGAAATCAGCCAACGCGGAATTAAGAGCAGTGAAGACCTGTTGCTGAAAATATAAGCGGAAATTAAAATCATCATTGCATAGAGAAGTACATGAAAGAGGAATTGGTTGCACATGTTGTAGGCTTTCGGCTTCCTTAGTATATTTTCAATATGAAATTAAAATGCGTGTATTAAATAGAAGCTGATAATCCACGAGCATAACGGAATAACCACGTATTGGCAATGTAGAGCTTAATCATCTTCATTTAAACGTTTTATCCTAGCTGTAGTACGGAGAAAACCAATGTCTAAATGAATCTATGGTCACATTTCCACTGTTCTAATTAATTTTTTCTAGTTGCATTACGCAACCACTATATGTTTTTTCGGCAAAAATTAGATTCGTGACATTGCCTCTAGAGATTGACGTTCTCTATAGGCTAACTTTCAAACTCGTATAAATAAGAGGCCATTCAAAGCAGACGTTCTCATATAGGAGTTAGAGGGAGGGGGGAAAGGGGGGGGGGGGCAATATGACCAACTCCGCGATGTCCACTTAAAAAAAAATGCCAAATAAAATCGGTTCCCAAAGAAAAAGGAAAATTGAGCGCAATATCGCATAAGGTGGGTTATAAATTGTAAAAGTCAGTAAATAGGGTACCTCCAGTCCTGGAAAACCTGGAAAAGTCAGAGAACTTAAAAGCTCGGGGACCGGGGTCCATTTGCTAACTTTCAAATTTTCCCAGTACAAATTTGCAAAATTTTCATTTTTCTCGAGCATCAACTTGCAAACTTTTCAACCTTTTCCGAGAAAATCTTTACTAATATTTCCATGTTTTCCCGAGGACAAATTTGCAACATTTTCCACGTTTTCCAAAGGCAAATCTTCAACATTTTCAACTGTTTTTGAGTACAGTTTCGTAAAATTTTCAACAGTTTCCGAGGAGAATTCTTCAAAATTTGCAACAGATTCTGAGGATAAATTGGCAAAATTCTCAACCTTACAGCCTACAAATTTCCCGTTTTCCGAGTACAAATTTGCAAAACTTTTTAAATTTTCCGAATGCAATTTTTTTTTAAAGTTTCGGACGTCCGAATGGGGGTAGGGTGGGGGGGGGGTCTGATTGACAGGACACAATGTGAACAATCTTGAATGGGTAGGGAGAAGTCTTATTCTGGGCAAATTTTGAGGACGTCCTTTTTGATTGGCTCCTAAGCAGTTGTTGGTCTGCGTGAGCATAAACTTCACCCTAAACGTGGCATTTTTGGCTAAATAGAGGTACATTTCCCTAATTTGGCAACTTCAATAGATAATTGACGTAAATATACTGACTTGAGTCTAGGATGCCTTTTCTTTCCTTTCCTCGAATTCTTAAATATTTTTGAATGAATGATATGAACATATCTTATAGAAACTTATATGACCAATTTTGCAGTCACGATTTAACGGCCTAAATATGTATACTACTTTCAAAATGTTTGTTTACTTCACTCATTATCTCAACTGAAATTAATCATTACGGACCTAAATGCTTAGGTTTTCTTTTCTTTTATAATGGTGAGATTTACAATGTATTTGGGAATTTCACATTTTTTATTTCAGCGTTACTTCGGATATTTCTCTACTGTACATAGCTTTCAAGAAGCTAAATAAGGATTGTAATATGGCTCATGTATTCATATGATCAAGTATTAATTGGATATCGCGTGTTGGCACTCGAGTGAACAATATCATCTTGTCTAATGTCATATGAGCATCTTCTTTTTAATCGACTCGATTCTTAGTCATTGGGAAATCTTGAATGAGAAGGCTACGAAACTTGATTTATAACATTCATGCAAAATTCAATACCTGGTACTTGTTTTTCTAATCTATTTTTTAACCACCGAATAATGTATAAACGTACGCCAAATATATATATATATATTTCTCAAGTCGTACATCAAAATACCTCACGAATGTGAAGAAGTATACGTGTTGCTAATTACAGATAAAAATCTAAATGCGAGTTTCGATATACACTGATTTCATGATAGAGAATACAAATTTCTAATGTAGCCACATGTACAGCACATGGGATGTTAAGAATGGCATGCCACGGAGCACGAAATCTCAACATTTACCTTGAATTCCGTTTGGACGGGTTTGGTTAAGTTCGTGAGTTCGTGCTATTTTGAAAATTTTAAACTGATAACGTGAGTTTATCTCTAAATAAACTAGAAAAAAATCATGCGAAATACTGAATATATGAATTACTGTATTTCCTATTCGAATTCCATTCCCTAGAGATTTGTCATTTCTGACCAGGAAATGTATAGGAACAAAATCACAGTAGTAACTTTCGTTTTCCATGCATGGTTTTCTTTCAAAGTGAATGGCATTTGGGATTATTGTAACAAAACTGACAGTAATAGTTAGCATGATGCAAACGAGATTATATAAATTGGTCCACTGCAACAATAATGGGGATTTCTTATGAAATGCACTCTAAAGAACTGGAAATAATAGCATTACTTGCAGATAAAAATTGCTTTAGCATAACAGGCTGGCATTCCAGTAACAGAAAACTCATCATCTCTTATCGATCGATTTTACGGAAGTTTTGCAATGATTTGTATCCAATTTTCTATTTAATGGAAGTTGGGCCATAGTTATTGTCGATGTTTGGTATAATCATGGTTTACAACTTTACTGTGGAAATTGTAGAATAAATCTGTTCTAACGAAAATAACTTTGAATTGGGCACAGAGCCTCCTGATACCGAGAATTCTTTCTTATATTTGATAAAATTGTACAGTACATGTACATCCTTAGACATATATTCCTGATGACAAATTAAAGGGTAATGGACGTTACACCAAAAATGTTATGAACTACGTTTTGAACATTATTAACTATACCCATTCTTTGTATTCTATCAGTAAACATAGACCATCAATTACAGATTCCAAAGGAAATGAACGAATAGTAGTGTGTGGGTATTATCTTTGAGGCTCCAATTTCATTTTTAAATGCCAAAGATGTTATTAGGGGGATGATAGGTGCGAGTAAACATTTTAAGAAACAATTTTTTGAAAGCATTATCATTATTTCTGACCTGTAAGGCAACGATCCATATACCTTACATTTAGTTTCTCCGATTACTACTTACATTTTCAGCCATTATACGTGAAGTTTTTGGAATGGAATAGAAACAAAAACAGTCTAAAACCAAAAACTTAGCAGAATCGCGAAGTAATACTCTTCCGTCTTGAGGATATTTTGGTCCACGTGTATGTGTCATGGAAGTCATAAAGATCTGTTATCACCTGAACGCTGCCTTCTTAATTAAGCCTGTTTTGGAAAATCAACCCTAATTTTTCTCAACCATTTTTCTCCAGCCTACGCATCAACCGTGCCTTAACGAATAACTTAAATTACGTTTCCAAATATTCCACAGGCAGTAAAGTAAATTAATAAAAAATATATATCATTTGATGTTCAGATGAAGTCGAGACCTTCTAGGACGCTCAGCTCCTCTGATATACGACTCAGCCATTAGCATCTTAGGGTTCATTTAAAATTCTCCAAAACATAAATACGTGTACACGCACCACACGTAATGTAGACATAGGTTGTTTGATATATATTAATATGCTATGTGTTTTAAATCTGATGTTGGTCGCTAGATAACTAAGAAATGTTCACAGCCTTTATAGTGAATGCACACAAATACACCCGTAGAATTAAGAGAGTCCTTTTTGTGGACATTTTAAACATCTTCGAGCATGCTTAATAGAATAGGAATGGAAGCTGAACCAGTGTTAACACGAAATTGACGCCATTGGAATAAGCGACCTATAGCGGCTTTCAGAGTTTTTGGATTCTTGGCTGTATTCCAGGAAGCTCCAAGATGGCCGCCATCTGGATACGCAATATGGGAGTGTTCACTTTTTGCATCCCCCACAAGTCCTCCCCTGATGATAAAAAAACAATTCGAAATCGTTTTGTATCTCTGTTGATGGAACGTTGATAGACTTTAACAAGTAGGAAGAACGATATACTAGTGGAGATAACGCATGTTCTGATGTTATCATAATGTAAAATCTGCAAAGTTGGTAATGAAATTACTGTTTTTTTTATCGCATGATATGAACTTTCTGATATCAGCATTTGCACTTTATAATAATCGGATCAACGGTAATGCGTAGCATTATTGAACCGATGATTTTACTAATTTTTTAAGCTTTAAAAAAATGCATTTTTATTCGTCTTTCGTTTGGTTTGCAATAAAAGAAAAATGTCAGTTTACTTCGAGTTAAGCATTTGGTAAAATACGTCATCCAGTTCATTTGTCTAAATAGGCTATGTGGACAACACTTTTAAGACACTTGGCATATTATACTGTATTGGCAAATCAGGTTTGCAAATAAAGGCTTTCAAATTTGGAAATACAACCTATCTGTCAAATAAAGCTTAACTATACTTACAAACTTTTAACAAGGACAAATCGAATTAAAGATTTTAAGAAATAATAATAATTGTCCGTTTAAGACTGATGAAACTTAAATCTTTTTTTAACGTTCAGTAGTCTCCCGATTTATTACTCGAAAAAGATTTTTAAAAAATGTTTAAATATGGTATAAATGTAAACAAATGCTTGAATGACTTGAGTGACAAGTACAAAAATAACTAGATTGAAGTTATTTTTAAAAAAAGTACAATGGAGAATTGAAATTTTCTTTTGTTTTTCTTAATGAAAGCAGTACTTTTATTTTTTAAAAAAATGAATCCGGATAATCGGATGTCTAGTTATCCGAAAGGACCTTATGCAGAATTCATTCCATTGGCGAAATTTACCCAGAAGCACGCCTTTGAATGCAATGATCACGTGATGCAGCCCTATACGTAACTATGCATAAGGTAAATTGCTGTGCTTATATATCTTTACGACACTTTGTGCATTTCACATCACTGATCAATAGTTATTTGCTGTTTAACACTGCGATAAACTCAGAACTGCGAATTTTCTTCCGAAATTAAGGGGTGGGGGAAGGGGAAGAAGGGCCTCAAAGTTGCGCCGGTGCATAGATTCAGCTGGTAGAAGACATGGACTCGCGCCGGTCAGTTAGCATGCAGTAAGGTTTAATCTCACGATAAGGCTAACGTGCAACTCGTATCTGATTCCGTTAGGCATATTTCAATAACAGGGGGTTTCATGAATCGACCATCCCATGTTGCTGCTCCAGGGCCAAAGCTTGCCGATCGAGTCCTCTACACTTTGCAGTCGGCGCAGGTCAGCATGGTTTTAATGTAAGGTTCTGAGTTTTTGTCTCCGTCGTCGCTGTCGTCGGCGTCCTCCAGCTCGTCGTCGTCGTTGTTGAAGAACAGGTTATGGTTCGTGTCGCCACTCTGTGGCTCGTCCGTGCCGTATTCGCCCTCTTCACCCTCGCCCTCACCTTCGTTGGCAGACTCGGTGGGCAGCTCGTAGGGCTTGTCCTCCCCGCGCATTTCACACACCACATTCGTCAGCGCCATGATGTAGTTCTTGGCCAAAGTCAGGGTTTCGATCTTGGACAGTTTGCGCTCCATCTTCACGTGGGGTATGACTTCTCTGAGCGCCTGGAAGGCGTCGTTCAGGCTGTGCATCCGCATGCGTTCGCGCTCGTTGCTCTCCAGGCGGCGCAGATTGCGCTCGCGGGAGTTCATCGTCGAGCGCCGCCGACGGCCGTTGGAGGCGCGTCGCTGTTGCTTGGACGGCTTGGGCGCGTTCATGTTGGCGTCGTCGCTGGCCGTGCTCGAGTCCGTGGACTCACCCGCCAGCGACGATGGTGCCTCCCCCGACGACCGCTTCATGGCCGCCGGCTTTGGCCTTAGTCCCAGCCCAGAGGCACGAAAGATCTCGTCGGAGACCTCGGCTGCCCACAACTCGGTCTCCTGCGAGTCCAGCGAGTTCAAGGAGTCCTCTGCCATGACTGCCATCATGTCCTTGCTTCTCGATTTCATGGCCTGAAAGACAAAGAGCGAGTTTTAGAAAACAAGGTTTTGACTGCATGATGTTGTGATTCCCTGAAATTTCTCTCTGAAGGCGGTCACACACGAGGCAAATTATATCCCGAAACTTCTTTCCAAATATATTATTGCTTGATATTTCCCCGTGTGTTGGTAAAAATTTCCTTCGAAAAAAAATTTCCAGATATATTTCAAGAATAAAAAGCGGTCCTATTCTGAACAAGTTATTTACGGAAAGAAACCGATGTTATGGGTTTTACAGTCATGCACAAAAGTTGCCTTCTGTTCAATAGCCAATCAGGAAAGACAACGTCATAGGATGGAATGAAAGCACTGCTATCAAGTTAGTTTACCGGCATTTCCCTTTGAAATAGTGTTGTCAAATGCTGCATAAACAGTAGAGATATACTGTATTCTGAAAGTATCGCTCTGTGTGTGCAGCAGCAGGCAATTGTTTCAGGTGCAATAACTTTCCCGCAATTTCTCGCCACTTATTTCCAGATATGCATGTAACTTTCCCCGTGCGTGACCGCCTTGACACCATATCCTCTATTCCACAATTTTAAGACAATGATATACGTGTACATGATTTATACTCGAATATATCATGCATTTGGCATTCAATTCACACACAAAAATTCAATTCAATCAAAGGTTGGTTGGGTATTATTTATCGATGCGTTTTCATCGGAAATCTTAAAATTCTGTTGTCCTCTTTTTGCGAGCCGACACTAAAGGAAACAAGAAACTTGCAAACTATGACAAAGCATGACTATAGAATTACAAAACCCTGTACTGGCCTTGGGCGTTCATAAATAAACGTAACAGAGCCGCCATGAAGATGGAATGTACGATGATGATTTGATGAAATTGATGATAAAATCAAACTTTAGTTTTTGAAATTAAATTCGTGACAAGCGAGATGCCGTCTATCTCGAATTAAATAGAACGAATGGCTATGTTAATGATTAATTACAGGATCGAAACAGTCCATTGTATTCATGTAACCTTTTGATCGTTTTGATACGATATAATGACAATAAATATAATACTGTTGCTCGATGCAGCCTATAGGTCTAAAATCTACATCATCTACATGATATTCATTTTGAAATATGCTCGTAATCACGTAAAGGTCATTTCACTCTTTGATAGGTGAAACAGGACTATTATTTAATTCATTGATCATTATTCAAATCTAAAATGTTTTCCACTATTTCGCTTAGCAATAAACACTCTGTTGTACAGTAATGATCGACATCGTGATAATGAAACATAAGCAGGTTGATGCTGCGCTAAAGACAACAATTTGCATACTCATGAAGAGATCACGTGATGCAGCCCCATGCCTTACTCTACATAAATCACTCTACAAAAATTAAAGGAGCAATGAGGGTGTAACACCTTTTTTACCACTTCATCACACCCTGCAATGGGGATAATTGAGTGGAGATTGTTCATTACACATACACCATTTCGACATCTTCATTCCCACCCAGATGCAAAAATCACCCATTTAGAAAACCAATAAATACTGTAGATGAAACCTGTAACCTTATTATTTACCATCTTTATTAAGGCAAATGTCCTCCCAAAAAAGTGTACATGTACCCATGTATTTTTCTTAAGTTTAAAAATGACGCTCATGTGATAATATAATTTCCGAATAATTTTCGGAAACTTTCTTATGATCGGACAGTTAAATTTTACGAAATATTTCTGAAGATCTGGTACGTTTTTGATCAAGAAATTTAAAAAATGCACAATTTTCGAAAAAATAAAAATTTTACGAGAATTAAACAAAAGAATGTACTGCCGTATTCAGTGAAAAGTAAGACAGACCTCATATTATATTTCTTAAAATTGCATTTCGATATCCAAATTCCCCATATAAATATATGGGGAATTCTGATGAAAACATCACGTGATGCAGCCCAATACCTTACTTTGCATATTCTGCATTACATCTACATTCATGCCACGAATTCCTCATATAAATATATGGGTAATTTGGATATTGAATTGCAATTTTAAGAAATATAATATGAGCTCTGTAATAATTTTCACTGAATACGGCAGTAAATGCTATTTCTTCATGCCGGGAAGATGTCATTACACCATTTAATAGTGGTGAATATCATCTATTTTTCTGTACACCTTCGCAAAGAGAGTACACGTACCTCCTCTTTTTAATTATGTCAGCCTGTGATGCAAATCTCTACACCCATTTAAAGCATACAAATGCTCTTTTTTATTTTTAAGAGTGAGATGTAACTCTACATAATGTTCATCATCTAATTAAATGCATGTATTTCGTCTTCGTGACTTTTATGTCTTTCTCGTTCGCGGCCTGCGTTTGAATTTCGAGGTTAACTGCTGTCGCAATCAAACCGAGGCATTCACTGCCCATCTCCGCGAGGGTTTTCCTGTTTGCCATGGCAAATGGATGTGTAAATAATAATCTTTTCTTCCGGAAACCATCGCGTGATCTTCATTGGATGTTTTCTCCTTTTTCTACGGTCAGGTAGCCGAACATAATGGGGGAAATGGCAGTAGGTGCAATTTGGAGACAGAAAGGGTTGGCAATTAGGAACTGCAATGCGGCGCACGAATTGCAGGCGCTACATTCGTGTCGACTTGGGGGTGTTGAGAATCGAAGGCGGGAAGAACACCCACCCCTATGGCCTTTTGAAATTCATTAGGCCATCGTTTGAAGCTCAATTTGCCAGTACCCAATCGCTGGCAGCTTTTATGGCGTGTTTTCGCTACATATGCTTGACATTTATATGGCTTTATTGGATATGAAGGGAGAGGTCAGCCCGATGATTGCTCGTATATAGCGCCTGCTTTTGTCGCTGTTGCAGCTCCAACACCACTCGTGTTATTGTTGCCTCGAATGGGGAAGGTTTCAAAAGATGCTGCAGAAGTGGCGCGTTGACAGATCACTTGGAAGTGCGCTAATTTGCTGAAGCGCGAATAATCAGCACGAAGGATGCGTTAAAAAACGTCAATTAAAAGTGGTTGTTTTCTTTAGAAAAAACGTCCTCTGAGAATTTTTCGGAGTTGGGAAACTTCCCGAAGAAATCGATACAGATACTCGTAGTGTGGTCTGGCGGAAAATTGACCTTTTGCAGTGTTGCTATTGTGGAAAATTCCTAGAAAAATCTTACGAGCCTGCTAATTACGTTTTAGAGTTGGGTGAACGTGATTTGCTATCACGTGTAATTACAACTACAGCGTTGTTCTCGAGTTATATGTATTTTGATTCTTGTTATACATTGTACATCATTTGGAATATCGCATTATTTAATAACCAAGTTAGGAACACTATACTCGCAATACGACCATTTACATTGTACAGCGTACAATGTCTGTACAATCATCATGTAACATTAACTCTCCAATTTTAGATTTCGTAGAAATCTTCGCAAACTGATCGAAGTACCTTTTATCTGATGAAAATTTGAAATATGAGACCGTTTTTTTCATAGTGTTGCGTCATGGACAGGTTCTTTCAAATGTTTTCATTTTTTTTAAGCAACTGCTCCGAAAGTTATTCGAAAGTCAGTTCTCATGGGGCTAACGTAAAATATTGACCTTCAGGGGACACATTTTATCATATCGATTGTTCTTAGAGGGGTGATGTTATCCCTCTCTTAACCCTTTCCCCAATTGGCTATTATTCACAATACGCATTGTTCCCAACTTGTAAGTGCCATTATTTAGAATGACAAGTGAATTATTCCCGACATACACACTCCTTTGAGATGTGCATTTTGATTTTAATCTCCTTGAAATTCACCTCAAGTTTGGGTGAATTTCGTTTTTGTTTCGACCTATACTATACAGTATTAGTAATAAAGTATATAACATACAAGTAATACAATTGTCTGGCTTGATGCCTTACATCTTACCAGTTGTCATCACAGTGTTGTCATTTAAATACATTTTGTGACCTTCATGAAGCGACTATAGTTGGGATATCATATTTACAGTAGGCGAATCTGGGAACTTTAAGAAACCATGGGAAAAAATAAGATCAAAACTGAAGGAAAAGTGGGAAATTTGGAAATATGCTGGAAAAGTTAGTATATGTCAGAAAAATTTAATCATAGCTTTTAGTCAGGACACTGAAACTCAAACATGGAAAATTTTGAGAAACCCGTATAAATTGGAAAAATTTAGAATTCTCGAAAGCGCATTAAAAGTTGAATGTCTCCGTACAATGAAAGTATATCCGGTCAATCAGCAATTCTGTAATGTAACCTAACATTGCTAGCTGGTTTTTGTTTAGGGTTTTATTTCTAATTAAAAGAATAATGATGATAATGTTTACAGTTATATAATTAGTATAATTTTGTTTAGGGATGCTTGTATACCTTTATAGAGATTCGCCATTGTCTGTCTGCATATGGAAGGTTTTGACTGATCTAAAAGAGTACTATAATTTGGTTTCGTTGAATGTTGAGAGATATTGTTCGAGGAGAAGGTTTTCGTTTGATGAGGCTGACATATTTTTGGGATGCTTTTGTGTATTGCTCAGTTAGTTTTAAGTCGGTGCAGTGAAAAAGGATTTGAATCCATGAAAGGTTTTCCTTTCTGCATAACGGGCAAAGTTTCGCAGTGTTAATTATGATGGTATTTGGGGGAAGGAAAAAATAGTAGGAGTCTAATCGTATTCGTAGTTGCTTCCTGAAATGCTAGATGGTGTAGGTCGTCTGCCCAACCTTGAAAAGTTGGCGAAGACGCATGCTATGCACATCATGAACTATTGTTGAGGAAAAATGTCATTAGCAACAAAATGATGCTCTTAGGGCTCGCTCTTTCCAAATGAAATGCATATGTAAGTAGACTTTTTTCCTCGTTTTGCAAATTGGCTTCTCAAATGAAGACTTTTTTCTTGAAATCTCGGTGCCATTGCCCTACCTAAGTGGAGCTCGTATTTCGGTATGAAAATCGCTTAAAACTCTTCGGGATTCCACACATGCGAAACCCGCTGATTCTGGCCCAACAGTGGCAATTAAGCGGGACGTGAACCGCGGGGAATTGCTACAGCGACGCATTTTCCAAAGGCCACCAGCGCCAGAGTACACTAAAACACGTGACACGAGCCAACTGGAAGCCAGCCACGTTTTATTACCGACATAAAAAGGTTAGTTGGTGCACCGAAACGCCACCAGGAGGCCGAGCGATTAACGCTGATGCTGGTCAATGCTCCACGGCGTGGGGCTCATAGGTTTGTACATGCACATATAGATTTAGAACATAACGCGAGGTCACGTCGGCCATCTTTTCGAAGTCGAGGCAAACTTGGAAAACTGACAAAATCAGCAAAGCCACTGTCTGAATGCGGGAAATGTCGTTTCTTATCCAAACATTAAGGTTACAAATTTTGCGCTGAAAATACATTCGAAATAACTTGCATCTCGTGAAGAAATCGCAATAAAATAAGAGATGGATCTCTTTTCGAGTTTGTTTAATGTAGCAAAAGAAATGTGTAGATGTGAGTTTAAATTCATAAAACGCATGCATCAGTTTGTCTTGTATAGTGGGTGGAAATCTCATCACATTGTGAGATATTTCCTAGCTTTTACAGCGCGCAGCTTATGGACGTAAAGCATTGTACCAGCTACTTCCTCAGATTGACTTTACGATGTGATGGATTGCGGTAATCTTTTCAAACGTTTTCTCCGATAAAAAAAATTCATTTTTGAAATGCGGAATATAAATGCATTTTATTCCGGTCTGCGGGTAATGCGCGAGACGATACTCAAAACTGCACTCTGCGAACTTATTACTTCCATAATAACATTCAATTTGTATTCATGTTTTATTATCACTTGTTTAATATGCATAGGAAACTACAGAATACATGAAATAATAAGACATATGGCATACTTTTATCTATATCTTATTTTGAACACTCGCTCGGCATTACATTTGGTGAGACTACTTTCGCATCATATTCAGAATAATTAACGTGGTAAACCACACATTCAAATTTGTATACAGTCGAATCCAGATAAGTAGAAACCCGTGAAGTGAAAAAACCTGATGAATGCAAAACATGTCAAAGCCTCCAACTTTTTTGAATACGTTTACTATGTTACATGTATATAAAACCCGATAAGTTAAAACCTTTAAATTCAAAGTGGCATCTTTTGGTGTCGCATCCTGCTGACCATTGCTTTGTGTACTGTCTACTATAGATGGTAATTTGTCTCGTCTTGACTTCATTATACCAAATCATGTTGCGTGGCGCCAGTGGTCGGTAAGTAAATTTCTTAATTTAAAAGTCTCAATGTGCTCCCACCCTATAAGTGAAAACCCCTGATAAATGCAAAACATTTCAAAGCCCCGAACTTTCTGAACACGTTTTTTACGTTATATAAAACCCGATAAGTGAAAACCTCCTAAATGAAAAAACCGCTGTGTGGCAATTAATTACATGTATTTGCAAGCCCCATGTGCAGCTTTTGAGTATATTTAAGACCGAATAAGTGGAAATCACGCATCGCAGTCTATAATGAATCTTTGGCAGCAGTCAGTACGGCGCGCGCATTTACTTACGGCAAGATAGGGAAAATTTCCGCTTTTCAGTATATAAAAATATTTTGCAACAGTGAGTGTGGTACAGTGTATGTGTGCATGAATTACAATGTACCAGAATTGAAGAAAATCGTGCCTTTCATTCTACACCAGGGTTTCTTAACCTTTTCATCATCATGGACCACTTGCAATATTTAAACAATCTGACGGACCCCTTACAAACTTAAATGTAGGACAGGTTTATTATATTATTATTTATAAGAAACCCTGTTCTACACTATTAAACGGAGGTACTGTACTACAGTATATTAATCATTGTAAGTACGTTGTTCAGTATTACGTTGGTCAAAAACTTGAAGAAAATTTCTGACTACTTTTATTGATGTTCCTGCAGATCAACATGTAGGCTACATTTTACTGTTTTTCCTCTTTTATTGCTAGATCTTACTGATGAATGTACATGTATTCGCTATAAAGCTTTGTTTATATATGGTTTTTCTATCAATAAATTCTTTTCTAAGAGATTAAGCTATACACTGTATTTGACTAATTTGGGCAGAAACTGATCTAATTTGAGTGCATCACGCAAAAACCCGATAAATGAAGAAATGTCGATGCCGGGTCGATTTCCACTTATCAGGGTTCAACTGTATTTAATTTGTGGTTGTTTTTTTATTTCCTAGTTCCAATATAACGCAGTCTTTGTACATTGTATATTGGTATACTTGGTAAACACGCAATGTTTGTTTTTGTCATTAAAACTTGAGCATGCCGTGTGGATCAAACTTTTTTGAATTACAAACAGATGAATTACAATTAGATTATTTCTTTATGGAAAATCTCGCGTGCTCATTAAGTATACTGAGAAGAATGCGCCATAGATGGCGTTAGGATCCCATAATATCATCTCTTGCCAAAGTATAACATAGGCGGTATCTGGTGTTGTTCTTTCGTTGGTTGTCAATTCCGGGTGCAATGGTGGACAGCGGCTATGACGTCACCCGTGGCATAATAATGTCGGTCATCGAGGAAATCTTTGAACGTCTGATGGACAAGTCCGAAGCGCTGATACTGGAAACATGACTTAATTGTTGTCTCTGGCGAGTTTCCGCTTCCTCACGTTCACCGCTTCCGGAATTCGATTTTGTCCTTTATTCGCGTTGACAAACAAGTACCTAGAGGCACATCAGGGCCCACGCCGTGTCATGTCTCGTGTCAATTGAGCACGACTATGGAGATGACGTGCCATTATTGCAAAGCCCAAGCCGCCAGCTGACCATCTGGACACGAGCCATTTCTACACGAGTCTATTAGCCTTTAAAATGGCGTTAAGGGAACAACAAATGCTTCTTTTATGCTCGATTGAATGATGACGATGTACTCCAGTCCATGGAATTCGCTCGATGGGCAAAAGCCTCGTTGAAAGGCACGGACAGAATTGCCGAGTGGATTCTGCAGTTTTGCTTCCCACATACGGCGCTAAAGGGACTGGCGAAATGTACTCTGGAGAAATGTACGCGTTTATTGAAGAACAAACTATTTATTTCATCATATTTCCCCCTGCTCGTGTGCGTGTTTTTTGCATGCTATGAATACATAAATGTAAAACAGCATTTTCTGGCTGTGGAACAAGACAAGGGGGACGTGCCTGAAATGCAGATCTTGCACAAACGCGCAATTCCTGGCGATCCTCGATGGACATATAGGTCCAGCGATGATAAAATATTTGGTAGAAATGACAATGTTAATTTCCGCCACGCACACGTGAAATAAATTCCTTTGCTTTGGAACTGATGCAATAGTACAAGACAGAACATAATTGGAACTCATTCTTTTCAAAAAGTACTCCAATGCATGTAGACCTACGTAAAGCTAGCGTACAAATGTTAATCATTCGTGAATTTGGCAATGTATACGCCACGATAAAATTCGTGAATTTTTATCTGACGTACTTATGCTGCATCAAAGTAACATATGGTGGTGTTATGTACATGTATAGTGCATTGTTAAATTAATTTTGAAGGCAATAGGGGTACTCGGACAAAGGCGTTACAAATTGTACTTTGGTAGTCGTGAAGTCACGTGTGTTAAATCGACACTCTTAATTGGTTTAAAAATGCACCAAAAATTACTAAAAAGAAACAAAATAAAAAAAAAATTAAATGCGCGATGCAGATTTAAATATCACCTGCATAATTTAGATTTTTTTGCGATAAAGCCGTCATGTATAAATTTGGAAGGACAAATTTTATGTGAACTGGAGTTTTAGTCATTTCGGGTCCTTTAGCCTATACACTACTCAAACTCAGGTTTTAGGAAAACAAGATTCGAGTATTTTGTAACCTTCGCATGTGCGTGTATAGTGTTCAATCGAGAAATTCGAAAATCGAGTAATTTCTCGAAAAGATATGCTCCTAAATCCATCTGCAGATGACTTTGTGACTTTCAGCTTCCAAGGGTCAAATTCCCTCGAGACATTAGAATGGCAAAGGTAATTTGCAATCATAGATCTTCGAGATTGAAAATACATCGCAAACGTCGCAGACCTGATGTCGACCCCAGACTCATGTCTCAAGTATACACATAACCAGTGAGTGATCAGATAAACTTTGTATTTGCCAAGTAAATTTCCTGGCCAGGTCATTGCAGGCCTGCTGCAACAGGTAATTGAATTTCGATCATATATCAGTATCACGAGGGAAGTGATATAACAAATTTTCCGGAAAGATCTAACAATAATATTACTGTATACTATTGTTGGACAAACCAATGCCTGGTGCCAATTTAACGTTGCTAACATATAACTAGAAAAACAAAGCACAATTTTGAAGTTGTTTCTGCATCGATTTTACTTCCCACGGTTTAAACGCGATGATTTCATTTATTTTATTGCGATAAGTTTGGCAACTGCTCTAAAAAAAACCAGTTTCATCATTTTTCTAATAGTCAGTAAACTGAATTCAGATGTCGAGCGAACTGCCGTGTTTTTGTCTGTTAAAATATTGATGGCTGCGTATGTACTGGAGATCATAAACCGTGTGCAAAACGTGTCAGATGCAGATTGTCACCTTTTGTCCATGGTTCTGTAGAATACACTTTTTTTGGACAGGACAAACCATTCATGAATTGCGTATGCGGAAATCCCCCTTCCCTTCATAATTCGACGTGGCTCCGATTCCAAGAAATTATCAATGGAAAAATATGTTTGGAACAATATTTGTGAACATCTGCGACCCGTTTAGGCATATCAACACGCGTAGATCCAGTTTTACAATGGGAAATACACGTACGTGTATACATTATATTAGTAGTTTTGATTTTGGTTTTTTTAGTAAAATTTGTTAGATCGAACTCACTTTACAAGCTGTTTGGGAATATAGTGTTTGTAACATTTTATATATTCAAAATTCATCGCAAAATGTGTCCAACTGTCGTCAAATAATAGGCATTAAATTTATAAATATATTTATGGGCAATGGGGTGTTGAAATCAAGGGTTAAGAATTCAAAACGATAAAAAAAAGCAGAAGTGATAATTTTTTATCTACGAATTCGCGGAGTTTTTATTGTCACAAAGCGCCTGTGAACACAACTGTAAACCTATATTGCACATCGTTTATGATTGTTTAATGCGTGTCAGTATTAGATTAATAAACATGCAGAGCGATAAGTACGATGCTATAGAGACAGACAAGGAATATTAAACATTGTAATGCACCTTTTTTATATGAAAAGCAATGCAAACGAAATGAATGCTGTCGTGTTTTCTAGACACAAAAAGTTATGTCCCGTACGTGCAAACATTGAATTCACTCACAGAGTATTGAATTGAGTCATTGAACATTTGAGTTATTGAACAGAGTCATTGAATTGAATGTGAAATGATATGCAATTATTTTCTACTACATTGCGAAGATTGTAGTTGATCTTTTTGAAATTCAGTCTTTTGTTTCAATATATTTCTCATTTTCGTAATATTTTGTTACATTTAGTTTCTATTAAATATTCCTTCTTTGTTAAATGTAACTACACTGTACATGAATATCTATGTAAACCTATGTAGTAGGATATAGTTTGAAAACCCTTTCATGAACCCATACATTCATTTGGAAAGAAATCATCATTAAGGCCCGTTGGTGTCATGATGTTCCAGAAAAAGACACACTATAGGGCATATTGTATATTTAAAAAATGCCACGTTTTAAGAATCATTATAAAAATATATAATTATAAATGTGCGCACTAAATACAATGTATATAACAACACCTCTGTAAAAACTCATCCCAAAATTCGACCCAATA
The DNA here is from genome assembly GCA_034697705.1 of Ommatoiulus sabulosus. Lineage (NCBI taxonomy): Eukaryota > Metazoa > Arthropoda > Diplopoda > Julida > Julidae > Ommatoiulus > Ommatoiulus sabulosus. Next base: position 17,872 of record JAQGAO010001217.1, read on the forward strand.
GATAAATAACATGACACAATATAATTATGATGCCTTAATGCATGCTTATGATACCTTAATATCTTTCTAGCAGTTCGACGATATCGCTTCATAATTACAGTATACAGTGTGAGTCAGGTAACACGGACCAATACTTCTATAGCCCCTTGATATGTCGGCCAACATGCAGAGTTTGGTAGATTTTCTGTAAAGTACCATTTACAGGCACTGATGGAAGTAAAAATTGTTACATGTATTTTAACTTTAATTTAGGGTAGATTTGGTGTATCTTTGGTCAGCACCAAACCACAAGCTACCCTAACGTTTTTGATCTGAATTTCGACCTAATCTAACCTAATTTAACATGAAATATGTGCTAATCTACCCTAAATCAACGTTAAATAACGCATTTTATCGATTTACCCTAAATTAACATGAATTATAAGCTAATCTACCCTAAAGCAACGTTAAAATAGCAATTTTGCCCAATTTAACCTAAATTAACATTCATTATGAGCTAATCTACGCTAAATTAAAGTTTCGAGTAACAATTTTTACTTCTATCAGAACCTCAAATGGCACTTTACAGAATAGCAACCAAACACTTAGTGGTGGCCGACGTCAATGGGTCATAGAGCTCTTGGTCCGTGTTACCTGACTCACACTGTATATGTATTTATTGTACGTCGATCTAATCGTACTTTAATCTTATATTCCCGTATCTGCACACCCAAAGGCATTATAATTGATAAACTAATTTCATATGGCTCAATTACCATAATAGCCACATATCTTCGAGAATCGTGAGCTCTGCCTGATGCAGTTATCTTAAAGCTCAGTGGGTCAAGGATTGACAGGTCGCGATATATTCGTCAGTCTAAATAGAATTTGATAAGTTGATTGTTCGAAAGTAATCAAAACCCGATAGCGACACGGTAGGAATTAATTGTACTATTGGGAGAATCAGCCTTGCACGGAGAGGTCAATGAACTTAGACGCTGTAACGTTACCGTAACCCAGAAGAATTACGTATTTTATTCTCTATTTTTATCCAGGGTGGTGAATTCGCAACCAAATGAACGATTTTTCAGTAAAACTATATAGAACGAATAGAGTAAAATTCCCCACAGGAAATTGATTACAAGTGTGTCATTGATCGAATGCACTGTTTCATCTAAATTCGATGCTCCTGTAATTGCAAAATCGTGAATTAGCAATTAGCGGAGAAAAGTGAGCGAATGCAAAAATCAAGCTGCGCCATTCGCAGCCATTTTATAAGGATTACGTAGAGAGAAATTCTATCCTTTTTTGTCGTTTTGCCCCGGTTAATTACTCTAATTAGCGCAGTATAAAACGTTCATCGTGCCGCATTATATTTGCTTATAAAGGGCCCCTGGCTCGTGTTTGCGAAGCAATGAGATTTTAAATTTCAAAAGCAATTGAAACGTAATTAGAGGCCTTTCACTTCGTTAGCACGAGCCATTTATTAAACAAATCCAGCACATCCGGAGGAAAGCAGATTTTACCCCAAAATTGTACACGGAGAATATAAAACGAGTGGAGTGCTTTCAAATTTCTAGACCTATAGACATTTTCGACGTCATTTTTCCAGGATAGATCTTTGTTGAATAAACGTTGGAATTTTAAATTTCGATCTAATAGATTCGTCTTTGATTAACGTCACTATTGATGTTAATAAATCATCAATACACTCTAAAAAATTTGAGGTTTTATTCGAAAATAAAATCAAATGTTAAGGTAATTTTTTTTGGCTTATTTCAGTTCACTCCATTGCAATGTTTTCTTTGTAATAGCTGTTATCGTCCTGAATATGTATGGTTATGTACAGATGTACAACTGCCATGGTGTGCAGTAAAAACTGAAATGTTTTGGCAATGAAATTTGAACATTTTAGGTTAGATCACGTCCGTTTAGGGTATAGATTATATATTCGATCATATTATTGTGCTCAATACTTCAATTTTTACTCTTTGCCATAGTAGTTGTACATCTAAATGACACTAGATTTTCAGGCCGAACACATGAAACCACGTGCATATTCATATTTTATTTAACTTCTGGGACTTTTCTTATATTTGGATGTTTGTTCTAACAAACATTTTCAACAAGTCGAAGTTCAAATAATCTTTTCAATTTATTGAAATAGTCTTTTAAAGAGTCTATCCACAATATTAGTGAAAAATTTATAAAAAATGACAATAAGAAAATCATAAAGGGTTAACCCAGAAAATTAATATTCAACTTGCATGACTTTTCCAGGTTTAAAAACAAACTTCCCTGAACAGCGACAAAATTAATACATGATAATGTTATCCACGATTTCGCAAAACCTACACAGGACAAAATTAGTAAGACATTTTTTTTATATTACAAATTTTTTACTGATTTTGTAGAAAGTTTTACCAATTGGACCTCGGAAACTGTACACAATTTTGAAAATTTGTCCTCGGAAACTTGACAATCGTGAAGATTTATCCTCTTAAATTGTTGACAATTTTTCAACTTATACTGGAAATATTTTAAAACGTTTGCAAGGGCCCTGGTCTAACCATATATAAGCATTAATTTTTGCTTTTGATAAAATTAATACGCTGAATTTCCCTGACGCTTTCAAAATTAAATCATTCTTCCCTGAATTTTTCGAATTATGTTTACTTTATTTAATTTATTTTTGTATAAATTTGTATTGCAAATTTATGATTCCCCGGGCAAAGCCGGGTTTTTCAGCAAGTGAAAACATAGCAATCACGTAGATACTTCGGAATGGGTGGTACTGATCAGGAATTCGTGAACTGATATATTCCAAAAAGAATTCCTTTCAAAAATTATCCTTAAAAGGGTTCAGTTTATTGAACCTTTTCAATTGATAAAGAATTTTTATTGTACATTTATTTATATCGAACCTTATTTGTGTATTTGGAATCTTTAAAAGGGGTTGGTGTATTGAACAATATAAAATTGGATCTTTTTTGGGGTTCCTCGAAGTACCTAAAAAGGCTCTTCTGGTGTGGCAAGGAAAAGAAAATCAAAGGTTCTATTTGGCATACCTTTTTTTAAGAGTGTAAGTGTATAGAATGTTAGGCCGAAACAACAGTATTTCGCCTCTGGAGGGCTCATTCTTGACGTTTCTGATGATCCCCTGCATTTCGGAACATTGGGGAACTTATCAAAGTGTCGGTAGAAAAAATGTACAGTGTCAACTCACTTCAATGGGGGTACAAATTGGGAATTTTGAACTGCCCCATGCGCAACTAGGCGGAGCCAAATCTGATAGCATTTATCTAGGGAAGTCTGCTGGCGTCCAACTGCATTCTTGAGTTCCCCTAATATGCTTGGAAATGTAAAGCATGACCTCCAACGTATCAGATGTTTGTAGTATTGCATACTGTATTGTATAGCCTACGCAGTATTGATACACCCAATTGACACACGCAAAACACGTATGCTCCAAAATATTTACAGAATGCACACAGAATGCAGAATGTACTCCAGTACTCGTACATTTCTGCCAACCATTTATCCGAACGTATTGACGTCCAGAACAATTTTCCTGAATTGTAGTCCACAAGAGGACTTCACTCTGTCATTGCCTCCCATTCAAGAGGGCAAGTGCACTCGTGACATGAGTTATCGCTCATTTTGGGACAATTTGCCCAAGATGGGTAATGCTGAAGCGGGTTCCTGCGTAATTTATCAACTGTTTATTTGTCGTCCTCGTCTGTTTTGTCGCTCTTGCCATCTGGCAATGTGTTTGTGCCGAAAAATAATGAATAAAAAATAAATTACCCGACCTCTAGGCAGACTTTGTTCACTGACACTAACGCAGTGGCGGCTATTGTAAGCAGATACATTCGACGGAATGCCATATGCGCCCCAACTTTTTTGCGATAGCATTATTTATTATTTTGCCTAACAAGCCGGAAAATTGATATTTTGATAGGGAGTGCAATTTCGTCTATGAGCCGTGGAGGCTGCAGATGCGAGAAGTGCCTGAAATGCGGTTTCGTGCATAGTCAAAGTCGAATCGGTAAAGGTTGATGATAAATTCCATCATCTTTGCGTATACCCTGCGTTATGAGAAAATTCGAGTAATTGTAGTAATGTTAAAAATCGAGTTACGCTGTAGAGCATTTGATTTTTGGGACATCATCGTACATGTAACTTCTGGGCCTAACGGAATGGCAGAGCATGCCGCAGAAACAGGACGCTGTTTTAAAACGTCACAATCCCTTTCGCTCTGAAGACTGACGACTAATTTCAAATGACTCTCTAATGGTGGCCATCTTAATTGATTTTATCAGTCTTTAGCTAAAAGTTCCTTAATGTCATCCCTGATGACGTCTTTTGCTGATGCTGGGGCAAGCGGCTACTTAGCACGCGACGTTACAAATGATGCCGCGTTTAATATTGCTTCAGTGTGCACGTAATGGCGCTTTAAAAGTTGCAAATTTGCCAGTACACTGTCACAGTTTTTGTGGAGTGCAGGTTTTTTTCTGTATGTCACGTCAATCGTTCTTATTTTGTTCTTCCATTTGAGTCCATGCTCTTAGAGCATATACAGTACAGTCGTCTACATGCAGTACTGCATACTCAAACAATTTTGAGAGGCTGTAGTCTTACAAAAGTTATATCATCCCCAGTTATTAGTGATGGTTTTGTCATGGCTCGAGCATCGTGCAACAAACATTATAGAAACAGTTCTTGCGAGAATGATCCTCATTGAACTTACTGGAATCATACGTGGGTTAGTACGGATCACCTCCCCCCCCCCTCGCTACAATAAGATCTACATAAGATTTATAATGACTGGTCAGGCATTTTCTGACCAAGTTTATCAAGTTTCCAACATCTTTTCCAAGAAAATTTCCAAAATGCATAAGTAATATTCTGCAGAAATATTTAAAATTCCACTCCACATTAATGTTAATTTTGGATACATTTCGTGTTCTATGGAAGATTCGACGACAATTTGATGTGATCTAAGGAAGAAGTGTCGTTTTTCATGTCGAATTCGTCATTAGTCTCGTCAAACAAGTTTTTATCACATCCAACCACTTGAAGATGCAAAATATCAAGGATGCACAATCGACTTGCTAATTGGCTTAAAAAATGCACTCAAGGTTATCCCTGTTTTTAAACTAATGAATGCGTTCCTGCGCGACTTCCAAGGTGCGATTCGTAAAGCTTCTGTATGAGTTCTCCTTTTTGCGATGCGAGGAATAGTTTCGTTTTGCCACAGCCCAAAGTGGAAGCCATTACATTTCAGATATCCTACAGGTATGCAGTGCAGCTATAGTGTTTACGCGAGTGACATTTTTCCTAATGAGTACTAGAGGTCGTTCGTCGCTATATCTCAACCTAAATCGTAAAAAAACAACGATTTTGGTCGACCGCAACGGCGTTTCCTTGATATCTTTATGCGTGGCAGTCGTCTTTAATGATTAAAGGCTTTTTTCTCGCCAGGGTAATGGGATTTTTGCCAACATTTCTCTCGGATGTTCTCCAACCAGTGTGAGGTTATTATATTCATTAGTGCAGTCTAGCCTGCATGCGCGAACTTCCGAGGCGTCCGACATAATCCTATAAACCTTCGGTAACACGATGTCCTTTTGCGCATCTTCCTGATGTTCCTACGCACACAACGTGTATAATTGCGGCAGTGGGATCAGACGACAATCACCGGATCGATTTTAGGCACGCGACGACCCAACAGGTTGCCCCCCCAAATGTGGATCTTTAGCTTAAATTTTACATCTTTCCATGCTCGCGGAAGAAACGCCTACGCCAATTGTCTTCTATAGTGAAATCGAATTAAATCCAATTTAGCTGCTGTTGAAGTCGATATTTTCTGTCAGTTGGAAAACCACGGACTTCTACGCATCGGTAATTTCATCTCAATTCGTTACTTTTAAGCCGCTGAAGCGTTCCCTTTGAGCATGGGAAAATTTTACCTGGGAATGCACTTAAAACATTTAAGAGAGTAAAAAGTTCAGTCGAATGACATCGTCGGACTTCTGGTTATTTGCCCTGACATCATTGCCAATGGTGCTCGGAATCATGAATCATGATTCTTAAAATCCGACTTCAACTGCCCTTCACCACAGTGAAGTTGACTGACTGACTACCGAGAATTTGGTTTTCTAAGTTGCTATACACGTCATTGATTACAAGTATGTTGTACTTTATTTTTGGAAAAGTATTTTTCAAAATGAGATTTTACGAATAAACGGCCATGAAACTTGTATTTCTCGGCGTACTGGGAATTTGCTAACTTAGAAAAGATTGCTGAAATTCTGACAAGAGTTGGCATCTATAATGGAACCTGTTAAGAGTTTGTATCGTCGCCCGTCGGATTTATTTCCCAACTGATATAGCGAATGTATCGTAAATCGCAATACCAGAACGTTTCTGGACTGCGAGCGTACGGTTCACTTTTACGCATTTTTTAATACTGAATTCTTAGTTTTACTGTACTACTTGTTCAACTTTCGTGAAAAAAATGCAACCCATAGTTAAGTGTAAAGCCACTGCCGATAGAAGTATGATATTCCTTTCGTAGATTGATGGCCTATACCTATTAAGATAGAAGATCAATTGAACTTTCATAATCTGATGATAAAGCTTTGCAAAGGGCATAACTATTTTATGTATCCAGGCGTCAGTCTTGATACGTGGGCTAGGGGATTGAATACCCGTAGCAGAAATGGGTGTGGCGCATGGTTCTTTGAACTTAAACCCAAGAATGATGTTTAATAGGTTGACTCTTTTCACTTTTATGGTTTAAAAATCCAGAGTGAATAGCTTACAAGTACAGTCAAGATGATGATTTTCAGAATCCTAAAGATTTATGATCCACATAATTCAATTTATAGTTCCAGCTACCACCACCTATGATGGTCATGCAGATTAAGTCATTTTTTCTTGAGATATTTTGTTTACATTCAATAATTTTAGATTTTTGCACTTATTAATAATCATTATGGTCACACGGTATCCCCATGGTGAGTGAACTCATTGGTGGTTGTTGGTTACTGGCTATAGGTGAAAAAGGTACAGACCCTTGCCTCAAGGACAAATGATACATCGGCACAAGCTGCCATTGAACTTCGTGTATAACCCATTTATGGTTCAGTACTGAGTTTATGCATGCAGTTTCGGTTCATTGCATTGCCCCTCAATCCCATTGGATGGAAATATGGATGATGTATAACCAATGTTAAATGCAGCTACAACGTGGTATAACAAAGTGGGGATGCTTTACGACACATAAATTATCATATATACATTATAGAAACGGGTAGGGATTTGGGCTATAAATTTAAATGCATGCAAAAGGATCACTAAAAGATGAAGTTGGGCCCGTAAACGTCTAGTTTTTTTGTACAACAGCAATATTTCTCCGAAGGCAAGCCCATTTCCTCGCCGCTCCTTTAATGCTCTCTTTCCCGTAATATCTGTCGCAACTTTGCTGTTTTGACAAACTCGAAACTTGACGCCGAACTCATTTTGCATACAAATGTGAATGGACTTATCATCATCGCCTGCATATCGCATTTACGAAAAAAAAATGTGTATGTATCGCCAGTTATATTGTGATCAATGTAGCTATTGGCTTGGAATTTAAACCATTCAAATGTAGCACTTGTAGTCGGCTTTAAACACTATACCTCGAGTGATAATAAACAGAAATAAAGATTTAAAATTATTCATCATTTATAGGCTGTCGTGCATCTAAAGTATGTTTGTTGTACGCTGTCAATATTGCATACTTCATGCTGCTGTTATTCTTTTGGGATTTAATTATTAAAATTTACATAAACAGTTTTAATAAATACTAATTTATATTAAATAATAAGTTGTAATTTTACACGTGACTGTATTTGCCTGATATAGGGTAAGAGCACGCTGACACTTATTTCATTAACTTAAAAACCAGTATCGCCTAGTGGTATGAGTCTGCA
>JAQGAO010001218.1:0-25831 GCA_034697705.1 Ommatoiulus sabulosus
AGGTTAACCTGGAGGTTAATCCTTGACCTGAGGTTAGTAAACCTTCTCATTTCCCCTCTGTTGGTGCAACCGGCCCTAAATGTACTTTAGCATGATTTGTTTGTATAAAATCTCAACATCACTCTATAACACTCCTTAGTCATCCTATTCAAATCAACAATTTGAGGTTAATTCTTTGTAGATCTTCAAACGAGCTCTTCATATTCTTTAATTCTTTATCATCACAGCTTTTTGTACTTTTTTACTTCATTGTAATCAATTGGTGATTAATTTATCAAAATTCGTTCAAGATATGATTAAAAATTGCGACAATATTGCAATTCAAATATGGGACATGAATAATGCAAAGATTAAGACAGTAAGCAAATTGCAAACGTTTTAAAATTCTTGCTCCTGTTTCAATAGCAATTATTTGCATAGCCTAAATCCATTTGCACCTGTGCCCATTAGCACTAAAATCACGAATTTGATAAGTGTTATTTATGTCACACATTGCAAAATATTTAAATAAATTTTATGCGTGTTCGTGATTACCGTGCATGTTTTTTTCTTCTTTAAACAAGAATACCTACTGTACTTATCAAGTTTTATTGTTGAAAATCGAGTCCGAATAAGGGATTGGTAGTTGCGTAGACGCGATTCTATCAATTTATGGTGCCATGACATGACCAAATTGAGGAGGCAGAATTAAGAAAGTAAAATAAAATTTGCTTATCAGAGTTTTTTGCTATTATAAAGTTACGCGATGATGGATTATCTGATAAAGTTATGAAAACATTTCTAATGTCTTCGCTAGTGGCAACATCTACAGTGTAAAAATCTTAAAATATTGCCTCTATATAGTACTTCGATATCAATTTCATGCTTTTACAGGATGTGGCTTAACTACATCATTTTCCCATTAATTACATAAATTCCATTGAATAATACCCTAAATTACATAGTGTTGATACGCTGTATAATTACGAGTATGCATATATAAAAATCGTCATAAATATTATGTCTGATTTTGATTCGATTAATACGGTTAACCATTAGATTAAGTAATTGGTAAACGCATCGGTAAATTTAGTTAACCTCAAATTCCTTGTTGTAGGAGGCAATTTCCAAAATTTACATGGTAGATGGATGTGTAATTACCTTGTAATATAATCATTTGCACTAATAATGTTTGCACTCGTAAAATTCATCACATCTAAAATACACCCGACCTCATTTAAAGAGCGTTTCAAGCACATTTAAATGAATATGCCCAAGTCCATAACAATAAACGTTTATTTATTTTCTTAACTCGTAAAAAAATTGCTTTGATATTTGTTTAAACAAATGAATAGTGGAAAATATCGACTACGAAGGTAATGTTAATGTAGTAGATTTCTGTAGGAATTTTTCAAAAGCGTTGCCTCGCAGCCAGTTTTTGCACCCTGTAATCGCCGGCCAATTAGCGCGTATACTTTGTGTTCCAGTTACACACTTTTGTCGCAGAACTAAATCCCAGAACGGCAATATCTAGAGTGCCTTCTTTATATATTTAGTGCTTAAAACAAACCAGCTTTCTCGCTGCAAACTGGAATTAAAACAACAACAAACACCATCAGAATTCTCATAAAAGTAGGCTAGCCCGTTAGCTGCAAATCGGTTTTTATTGGGTGCGAGAAAGTTTTCCAGTAGCTTTTTTTTTTTTCCTTATTTTTTCTTCCTTTTTTTGTTTGTTTGGAGAAGTAGGCTATATTAGCCGCAACCGCGTCCGAAGGATCTGCTCGTTATCACTTCAACGAGCAAGACGCCATCGATGGGGGATTCTTGAAATACCGAAATAGAAATCAGCATGATGGTAAAAAGGCTGGCTCGTGGACGCATTATCTCACAGGCAGCACTGAAGTGAGTCGTCGTTCGTTTGCTTTTCAAGTGCGCATCTATGCACTTGGCACTAATTTCACCCCCAATCAATGAAGCAACCAGGAGATGATGACAATTGACTCTTGTCGACGGGACGAACGGGGAAGAAGACATGATGGTGCCATGGTTCGCCAGGATTACTCGCTGAAAACTTTCATCGTCTAGCTCCATTTTTCAAAACGTTATATATTCGGTGCAACGTCATTGCCCAATTTTATACAATCGAGAACAATGAGTTCGAATGCCATTAGAGGTATCAGAAGGAAGAAATCGTCCCTCTCCGAAGTAAAAATAGTCGTCCTCGGAGCGCCCGGGGTGGGGAAAACGGGTGAGTATCGATTCCTTAAAGACACCAACAAAATTTGTCCAAACTTTTCTCGAAATTGGGTTTTGTTGGCACTTCCTCTTTTTTTGTGTTTTTGAGAATCCCTTGAAAATAGAAATATCTGGGCTGCATTCTGATCGTTTATGGATCCAAGAAAAAAAAAATGCTTTCCTATTTTGAAGTGCGTGGAATTTCGTTGTTTAAAATTAGCTAAGCGTAACAAGGTGGCGTTGGGTTTCAAGATCGTTAAAATCATTATAAAATTATCTATCCTCAAACTGCTTGGCGATTATATCATCTAAGTAATTTGTACATTCATTGCTGCGAAGGTCATTACAGCCATCGACTATGTCTTTATGCTGCTCACGTCCTGTATAGGATTTGATTAGAATCTACTTTCGGTTCCAAGAGTCTTCTTTATTTAAGTAATCTTGCTGATAATAGAACGAAAATTCCAAGATATTTTTACATGGGAATTTGTTTGATTCGAAACTTCCTGCTTATAGAACTTTTTAAAGCAACACAACGACACAACTTGAGCAACACAACTTGTTTTTATGGGCGTTTGTGCAAAGAGAGATTTGTTATTTACGTAAATAATTGACCGTTTTGATCATCGTTTGAACATCGATCGTACTCATCGCCTGATGAGCAACGACCATGACGTTACCTATAGGCTACTGCTTGTTGGGTCAAGCTCGCATCCTGACTGTCTCAAATTCATAAAAGTCCACTGCCTGCAGCCATCTGTTTCCAAGAGTGATGCCAGAATGTCGCGCGGGGAAAAAACATGGTCGGATTTACATCAATTCTTGGAGCAATCGATGAAAAAAGCGAGTGTACCAAATCCAACGTCGCAAAAATCGAGGCAATCTGTTCCGCTCTTTGCTGCCCACGCCTTCGAGGAAGCGATGGAATCGCATTTAACGTATGACTTGGCATCTGAATGCCCTTAATTTTTGCCGTAAATATTGCAATTGGTTTCATATCTGACGATCCCTGGCTCATCAATAATGCGCGAAGGTAAACGCAATCGTAAGGGCATTGCTCCTGGATTAACCGTTAAGATTCCCCGCTGCTGCGCAATGGGGAGGTGCCACGAAAATTCGCCATGCTCCAGACACCGGAGAAAGACACATTGCCCCTCTAGCGTATGCATTCACTTTGAACTCTGGAGCTTTAATCAAAAATCCATAAAGTGCGTGGGCGAGCCAAAGCTGTTTGTTTACGTCGAAAACGCACGCGCATCCACCAAGCCGTGCTTGCTTTTACGGACATTTATAGGTGCATCCACCATCGACGATCATAATGCCCTTAATCGTGCTCAATTTGGTTATCCATTGACGGCATTCTAGAAGTTTAGTTAGCTCGTTAGCGTAAACGGGACACGAAGATCGGGGATCCGGTGACCCACGTGACGGGGATCTTCCTTCCAGTCTTGGCTCCGCGAACTCCGGGGCGCTCGTTATTAACGCATTTGTTTACGGCTTTCGAGCACGTGCTCGAAAGGTGATTCCTCCCAAACCCGAACGATATCACGGGTAAAATGAAGACATGATTTGAGATAAAATTTCACATTATTTTGCCACCGAGTTGCACACTATAGCTTTTTTTTGTTGGCAGACGACCAGGCAATGGCTCACGCACCCTGGCATCGTTTAGGGAACGTTAGAATGGAAATTTTGGCTGGTGATTGCTCAGAACATTTCGGGACAGAATTACCTTTTTTGCGAAAGAGATCTGAATTTGTAAAATGACCCCCGCGTTGCCACTTGGTGTTAGAATGAACCTAGTGCAGTCACGTAATGGTTGATGTACTGTACTGTTTGTTGATGTCGCGTGCTATATGCAGGATGAGGCGTTTTGTGTCTAGAGATGCAATGTGTATAGAATATAGAAAATATTCTACATTGTTTGTTTGCAAATAATGGCATATACATGACTACGGTGTTTTAAAGGTTGTAATGGATCAACTTTTTACATGATCCGTGAAAAGTTTGAGGCACATCATGATGACATCATGAGAGGAAATTGTTTAGAGAAGAACTTTCCAGGAAGGCGTCAACTCCTTAAGGGGTGTGTTCACCACTGAAATCCTATGGGGGAAATAGTGAAACTTTTGTATTACATGTATTGTTTAGCGTTATCGGCCGATATTGGTTAACGATCGTTAACCATCTTTAACCAATAGTAGTAGTGGACAGAAGGAAAGTCCCTCGAAGAGGGACAATTGCCATTTTTTTTTAAATATCGGCTGATAACGCTAAACAATAATACAAAAGTTTCACTATTGGTTAACGATCGTAACCAATAGTAGTAGTGGACAGAAGGAAAGTCCCTCGAAGAGGGACAATTGCCATTTTTTAAAAATATCGGCCAATAACGCTAAACATTAATGCAAAAGTTTCACTATTTCACCTATAGGATTTCAGGGGTGAACACACCCCCTTAACCGTGCCATTGTGATCACATAACAGGGCTAAAAGTATCCAATGACAAATAATTGTCTTTGTTTTATTCGAAGGATCTTTCTCGAAGCTGTAGACAAAATACGACTAGTAGATGGAGTACCTCAACTCTGGTTTATGTCAGTATTTTGAACTGCTGCATTAATATTTATCGGCATGGATAACATAATTAAGAGATCCACGCTTCAGCACATAACCGTACGTACCCAAGAGGGTGCTTTTCCCGTTGCCAAAAATGCAGTCTTTAAATAATACGGTAAACATGTCACAGTATCTGGCAATGTGACAGATAACAGGCGTTTAACAACCCACCACATGGGCTAATAGCCATCACCTAAAATTCTTATGTAGGGCGCATCATTGCACGGCACACTCTGTGGTTTAGTTTTCAAATTGGGACCTCTAAAGATGGATTATGTGATGAAAAATCCCTCGAGGGCGTTACGCTTAATTGCTTTATCGCTTAAGACCAACGTCTTCTTTCAACTTCTTAACTTTGCTGCTAAATGTACATTATGCTGGCGCCCATTCCGATTATAAAACTCTTTAACTCTGCGAAATTAATCTACCAATCATTGAATTCTGCAATTTATATCCCTTTCTCCATAAAAAAGTTTATCTTCCAACTCTGAGCTAATCCCTACAATATTTATTTAGCTACAGGACCATTTAGGCCAGAAAAATCTCCTTGCATTCTATGCTGGAGATATTTCCCCTCATGGACCCATCTACTTCAGGACTGCATTGATCCCACTCTAACTGCCCTAAGAACAAAAAACAAACTACCACTAACCCTTACACATACTATAACTTCATTGAATCATTCCTCCTCAACATTCGAGAACCGCATATGTGGCTGCTATTTAGAATAGCTACTCATTATGGTAAATAGCTCCTTCAATTTAACGCACAAGCAATATCCCAATCTCAAACCCACTAACACTATGACATTAATAATCATGCTAGAAGGGGCTGAGTCCCCTTGGTACAGTAACGTTGTTGTTGTAATGCAACCGTTGAAAAATATGACGATATTGCTTGAAATTTCCGGTATCAGAACATATAATTTTTCTTGCTGACCATGAAGTTGCTAACACTGTCCAATTGTCACCTAGACAGCAAGTGAAGTGGAAAGTAAATAAAATGAAAAATTAGCATTCTTCCAAAATAGGGTATTGCATTTTCTTGTAATAAAATTTAAAATACTAAAAGAATTAAGCAGCCATGCATTACCCAACAAGTGAAATCGCGCGTAATGACAATGATCATTTCAGGTTCTTACGACAAAATAAGTCAGTAATCAAAATTAAAGTTGGAGGAACTATAGGCAGCATGCACGGTTTTGAATAATATTGCTTTCTTCAAATAAAATAAATTCTACTCAATTGATGGCTCGTTGTTTATTTCCCATATAGCTATTGCCGTTCGGTTTCTTACGAAACGATTCATAGGAGAATATGATCATCAAACAGGCAAGTTACAAAGAAATTGTCTTTTAAGTTTATATACACTGTATATATTGACGGGCCACAAGTGCAGTGTTCCTGTAATCTTGTTTTATTTGCAAGCTTGCATCATTATCATTTCCATTTTTATTTTTGAAGAAAACAGGTACAAAAATGAAATCATGGTGGATGGAGAACCGGTGATATTCGAAGTGCTTGATATTTGCGCGAAGGTAATGGTTTGGACAAACGTGAATTACTTTACCTATCGGTCGCATCCATTAATTTTGGCAAAATATCCATAGGAACCTAAAGAAATGCCTCGTGATGACATTATTCAATGGGCGGATGGATTCCTGCTCGTCTATTCAATCACTGATCGATCTTCATTCAATTTAGTGAAAATTCTGAGGCAGTTTATCTACGATACCAAGCAATTTCCGAAGGATAATGGGCAAAACGGTGCGCCACAATTTCCAATTGTGATTGTTGCAAATAAGTCGGATTTAATTCACTTACGTCAAGTAAGCACTGAGGAAGGTAAGTCGATATTAAGCTGAAACGTTTTAAATTCGATGCAAAGGTATACCTGTAGAGCACTTTCAGCTATCTTCATGACTCGAGTCAAGTTGAGTGCAAAACAAGTACGGATTCAGTTGATTGGGCTTAATTTTTAGCCGACATATACGTTTCTTTTGCTTGCTTACTTTGGCAAATATTCAAAAATGAACCTCATGCTGGTGCACTGTATATTGATGGACAACATTCGGAATGCACACGTACGTGCGCGTATATTCGAACATAATAATGTACAAGCATGTCTGTATGGGAATGTAGACCCAAATATTGTAAAAAGTTGCTTGGACAACAACTAACTTACAACTTTTTGCTAAACATATTCCCGAAACCACGTTTTCTGTAATAATCAGATGGCCTATATATTGTAAATGTATAAGCGACTTTAATCACGTTGCTAATCTTGCAAATCCTGTTGCGTAAAATTGGCAAAAATGCAAAAACGGTGTGTGCAATGGTCCCACAAATAGGACTGAACAATGAACAGTGTGTTAATCTTAGTTATTGTGGTGTTTAAACTATATAATTATTCGTTTGCAGGAGAAATTTTAGCCAAGGACATGGACACGGTATTCACCGAATTGACCGCGGCCGAACATGTGGCACAGGTTTCGGAAGCATTTTATGACCTGTGCCGTGAAGTCCATGCAATCAGACGTCGAACCAAGCAATCTTTACTGGACAGGATGTTAGGGAAAAAACAGTAACCAGTTGCCTCATGGACTATATATGCATTGGAAGTTAGGCATGGATAAATCAATATACCGATATGCAAGATTACAGATCATTATGACAGCTAAACTATATCATGTACATGTACTTGGATCGACCTTCATAAAAAACAAAACAATATATGGGATCACTATTTTTAAAAGATTTAAATTTCTGATTAGATAATGTCATTATCAATTGCTGAAAGTGCAGTACTTCATAAACCTACTTTGAGGTTATTAGTTTGACAATATTCCCTCAAGCTAGAGAATAGAATTCTCAGTATAGCGGAATTTTTGTCCTAATACTAGAAAGAATGCAAAATAATTGAATGCTATGCATAATGGAAATGCGTGAAAAATTGTGTTACCATTTGTTGCTGAATTGAAGGTAATTACTTTTTAAAAGTAACATTTCTGGTTTTAATTGGAGCGCTCAGACAGAACTTTCGTGTAACGCACTATGACAGTCGTGCATGAAGTCACGTGAGCAAAATCCACACACCAATTGATTTAAAAAATTCACTTAGTGTTATCGCTTTTAAACTAATGAATGCATTTCTTTTGCACGCGTGGATTCACGACTGCCGAAGTGCAATTCGCAATGCTGTATGAGTACTCCTGTAATTGACTAAATCATCCATGTGCTACAAATGCGTTTAAAAATTATTTAAGACTGAGTATTACATTTCAAAATCACAGTGAAGTACCTCAAATACATATCATTTTGGAAATTTTGGAAATTAAAGCAAAATTCATTAATAAATTTAAGCAACCTTTGAGATATTTCAAATTCACCAACGTATTTTAAAGTGTTATTCCAGTGAATGTTTAGAAATGCATAAGAGCAATATAATGTTATGCATCTTCAAATTCAATATTTGAAAATATGTCTCAGAATGTATTGAAATCATGATTGCATAAATGCAACTCTGTACATCTGTTTTGAAAGGCATCACATACTATTTTGATGACGTCAACGCAGAAATATATTTCCAAAAATTCAATTAAATACATGTATGGATTTTAAAAAATATTTCAGGCTAAAAGTTATAACGCACTAATACATTTCCAAAATGCATTTTGTATAATGAAATTTTCTTCTAAAATAAATATATTTTGGTAATAATACATATACAAGTATGCATATAATGTGATAAGACTGGGTTAATAAGCTCCTTACAAGACTGAATCGAATAGCTATCATTAAATCACGCGAATCATCACAGATTCTGCTAGTAGACTTATCAAAATGTTTGAATATCTGTCACTAATGAAATGCCAATGAAGTTTTCTATGCAATTGTTTGCACAGATAATACGAATTTATAACGAGGGGCATTTTTTTCTATATTTAATACCGTTAAAACCAAGCCTGCGCATTTCGCTCTGTTTGATTGATTGTGTTGTTTCAAAATGTAAATATGTACGAAGACAGTATACGTGTAATAAGTTGGGAAAATAAAACCACATTTGGCTATATGCATGCTGGTTTTCTATTCTGAAACTAGACATGCAAATTCTCGAGTTCAAATTTTGTTGGGAGAGGATGCCTCTGATTGCAATTCTAGTAACAGCGCTTAAACAAGAAACCTGCTCTATAATTACTGAACTTTATAGGGCGATCTAACTTATAGAAAAGACATTTTATTGTGAAGGTCTCGTAGGAATAAACATAATTATCCATTCATTCATCTGATTTGATTCAAAATATTGGTTCACATAATAATCACATTATAATTGATGGTAGGGAATGAACAGAGCAGTTTTGACCTAGTTCGGAATCCTGATTTATTGATTTTAATCGATAGACGAATATATTATTAAAATAATGAAATGAAGAGGGCAAGACTCATTCTTACATGTATGCTAGCTTATAATATCTTATGGAAATTGCTTAGGTCTTACAAGACGATCAGTTTCCCATTAATGGATGACGTTCTAAGAAGATTCCTCCCGGAATTTGCGTAACAAATTCATTAAAAATAATGTATGTTAACGCAACTTTATACTGTATATAGTAATATGCTAAAACTAGCACATAATCACTTCACAATTCAGTAACATTAGACATAATCAAGTATGGTTATTTATGTAATCTAATGATGTGATCTACATGTAGATACTGCAAGACATCGTGACAGAATGCAGTGCTCCGAATCCTGTGAATTTGAAGCAAAGTAAAAAGTACGAATTGGGTCAATTTGCTTTCAAATCGCGGGCAATCACTGCTGACTGTTTTGTACTAAGAAATAGCCAACTTTCCAATTGAGGGGGGGACTATATTATTGTACGAGATGAAAGTCTACACGGATCATTATGAAAGTTGTATTACTGCGTTAGGTTTTATTCGGTTATTTCCGAATTTTTGCGACGGAAAGACCACTTCTGACAAGTCTGACAAGTATAAATATAAATTTTTTAAAAAAAACTAGCCTAGGAGAAAATGTTTTCTTTTTTAAATATTAGGATTTTTTAATAAGTAAATTAATATCAAAATTTACCTAAAACAAAATAATTTTTCGAAAAAAAAAATACCATTTTATTCAAAAATTTATTTAAATCATAATTAAACGGATGTAGAGCTGTACAATATTTGCCACATTTTATTATCTATCGCCAAGTTACAAGTGGCATTGTGGTTTCCTGTATGTATGCATCCCTGCATTGCATGGCACAAATGCGTGACAGGAAAGCTCACTATAGTATATTTACATGTATTTGAGAGCCGGGCCAGTACATGCACAGTATGCGATTCTTATACTGTGTTCACGGTTTAGCATTGCTGCTATGCAAATTACGCTCAAAATTTATTTTTATTTATTGAGTATAGAGTCAAATACACGTTTACAGTACTAATTAAAAGTTAGCGGTCTTTTCTGTCATGCATTCGTGCACTGCACGGTTGCCAACATGCGGGTAACCAAAATGTCTTTTGTAACTTGGTGTTCAATAATTAATTGTCGAAAATGCACCCATGTAATTTATTTTTACTACCCCCTACAAATTTCTAACGGAATTGTTTTCCCTATCTTCAACGGTCAAAATTTAATAAACGCACGGACCGAGAATATGGCGTCACACTTCACTCCCAATTCAACTGTCAAAGTAGATTTTAACTATGAAATATATTCGAGTGACCCAGACATACATGTATGCCCCAACTGTTCTACACGCTTACCGGTATATAAATGTGTAAAGTATATTATCGTGCTATATTTAGCATCCGTAAACTCGTTGTTTCTGGCTTCTGTTGTCGTTTTCCACACAGCGCGCGACGGTAAGAAAAAATAACAATGATTCGTGTTAATATTACTTCACTTTAATAGCCTAATCTTTATACTGTAGTTATGAGAGTCGTGACATTTGTTTCATTTAACATGTAATATGCTGTAGTTCCCCAAATTAATTAACGATGTTCACCTAGTTGATCTATTTGTCTATAAATGGAACAGTTCCAGACTAAAACATGCAGCCAGAAACGCAAGCCGAGATGCAAACGTGATGTTTGAATAATATGTCTCATAGATGGGTGGTCTTTGCGCACGTTTCGCACTGATCTTAACACTTATAATGCGGGTGAATTTTTAGTATCATGTTTAAGCGTGCCATTGTTATGACATTCGGGTGAAAGAAAGGTTAGTGCTAAAAAAAAATCCGGCGCATAAATGACTGAGAAGAAAACAAACATGTCTAATTATTGCATTGTTTATTGAGAAAACATGCTTGAACTATAGAATGCATGTAAATAAATCATATATAAAGGGTCAATAGATTCATCTTAGCAATACATGTAATTGAGAAGCACGCGTGCTTACAGTTGATTAATTGAACACACGTGAATATTTAGCCTTGTTATTGTTGATAACAGATAATGCGTTTAAATTACGTTCAATCAAATTCACGCCTATTAAATGCCTAACAATCCTTTAAAAACCATAGTTAATAATGGAGTGGAAGCCATGTTTTGTACCAACTAGGGATCAAATCATTTGCAACAGGTAAAAAATTAACTTTTTAATCAATCTAAACTTAACGAGTGGGAATTGAAAACTGCGAAATTTTCTACATTTGTAGGCTCTATTACATGTATAAGGAATATTAGAAAAAAATCAAAATGCCTAAAACAATCTTCACTATTTTCACAAAGGGAAAAAAGTGAAAGGAGGTGTACTTCTAAACCCCGATATGCTGAAAAATTATACTGTACAAGTATATGTATCACTTTTGGCATCCAGCTTGGATGCTTTATTTTTTGGGCATTTTTTGTATTTCACGTAAATCATTGGTTTTCATCAGATTTCATCCTACCTTCAGGTAAACTGAATTCATACAGCAGGTATTAAGTGCAACGATATCAGTTGAACTCGCAATCTTGACTAAATTTGCTAAAAAAAATGACATTTTTAAAAGAATACTGAAAGAATCACACATGTCAATCTGATTGCTTTGATATACAATTTTATATTTATAATTGGCGGTATTTGAGCACTATACAGGTTTCTATAATTGTAGAAGGCACGAGGGTACATCTTATACAGTTACATTATATAGCGTAGGAACTTTTTTAAAAAGTCACAACATGCTACAATTTCACTCGAAAATACTGTATGTTATTAGTATTTCCCACCAGAAGGCCATGCGTAAGTATGAGCCAAATATTGATAAAATCTTTATTAGGTAAAAATGCGAAGTAAAGCACGTGGAATAGTTTGTTTTTATTTTATATTGTGATCTTAATACAAAATGTATGCCAACTTAGCAATTCATGCCCAATTCCAATTTCCACATTCTTTTTCAGTAGGCGTTTCTAAAGTATGACTTAAAATGTTTCGCAAAATACTGTTTATACTGCAGCTAGTCTCTATATATTGAGACAGATTAATCAATGACGAGAATTATGAAGGGTATTCAGACAGGCGGTAAATTGTGCTCGATTTGGGTACAAATCAGCGATTATGACAAACATGCGACATTTATTTTTGAAAAGCCAAGCCACGTGACCAAATCCTGAATATTCATTGGAATAACGAATTGCCAAGGTTTACTCCGATTCTTCGAATCAAAAAATCAACCGACGCGACGCGTGGAGCAAACGTTGACCTCTACAGGTCCTCGGAATGAACCTTTACAATGCGTTATACCAATGAGTATTCAGGATTTGGTCCCGTAGCTTGGTTCTTAAAAATAAATGTCACATACATGTATTTGTCATAATCGCTGAATTGTACCCAAATCGAGCACAATTTCACGCCTCTCTGAGTACCCTTAATATACCATTGCCAGTGTGCTGAAACAAAATTATTCGGAAAAATATATATAAAACACGTGATATGTATAAATGAGACGCTTGCATCAATAGGTTTATAGGAAATAAGCGGATGGGGGATAATGCTGGTTGGTTACTTCTTCATTTAACAATATGCAATAAAATCCAGGTATGTGCAGCCTTGACTACAACATTTTTCTAAAAGTTCGTTGAATACGGAACGTCGTTGTCGTTTTCGTCTTTTGTTCACATCCCAATTAACTCGGAAAAAGGGCAGCGTGTCTACAGGTATGTTTTCCTCTCGACCCAGTGGACGGATGGGCCTTGCTGGTATTACTGGACGTGCTGGTTTTATTGGTTGGCCAATTTTTGCAAAGATCGGATTCCAATTTCTGTTCTCTGTGGAAATGACAAATCCAGAGCAATTTTGGTTAGGCTTTTGCAATCCCAAACTAAGGTCACGAGGTCTCCCTAGCCATAATGCATTTGGATTTTGACCCTTAACGAATGAATTAAACTTGATATGGAGAAATATATACATATAGCCTACATTATTTCTGATTTTTCTAACATTTTCTACTTTCCTCAACTTAATTTACATTTAAGTACTGCGATTTAAGATTGTGCAACATGAAATACATGTAAAAGTATTGGTTTTACCGTAGCTGTAAGCTGCTATGAATGGGATTCTTTTGTCTTCCGCGCTTCTTTTCCCCACCAATTGGCACCATTCCGCAAACTTTTCTCGCACATCATATTCGGTGCAAAAGTTATGGATTTCCGCACCCAATTGAACATTTTGGTTTGACGCCACAACTGACCACAAACACGCAAGAAAAACGATGGAACAAGGCTTCATGGCGAAATGTCGAGTGTTCAACTTAATGAGAAAAAAAGGTTTGATTGGAATGTGTTACACAAGAATAACTACAGTACATATCATTTACAAGTGTTATACACATTGATACTCCCTATTGGGACTCCAACGAAGATACCTGTTTATGTAAGCATTTGTTAGTCGATTGATCAATCAAGACTTATGGCCTATTCACATCGACCAAATCTATGCCGTAGTGACGTCACGCCGCGCGTAAAAATACGCGTACCGGTTAATTCGAGTTTACGTTTTTTTTTTTCTATTTACTTGCCCCATGCATAATAACGATTAAAATTGATCCGGCGGAAAAAGTTGGATTAACTTCACCTGGTACGGATGCGTTTGCAAATGTCGTTTAAACGTCACTTAGCCCCGCCTACTGTCATGTGTGCATGCGCGGTGTGCATCCGTACCTGTTGAAGTTGAGGCCAACTTTTTCCGTCTGATCAATTTTAATCGTTATTTTAGGGGAAGTAAATAGACAAAAAAAACACGTTAAAAGCGAACCGATACGCGTATTTTTACGAGCGGCGTGACGTCACGCAATAAAATTCCTCAACGCACGTGACGTATTTACAGCACGGATTTGGTGGATATGAATAGGACATTACTGTATGTCTAACATTATGATAGCAAGTGAAACAGTTTTCGACAATTTTGCAATTTTTTCCTAATTTAGCACATTCTCGACAGTTTTGCAAATTTTCCACAGTTTTGTTTAAAATTCGAAAATGTTAAAAAATTTTCGACGATTGCGCAACTTTTTCAAAAATTTCCGAACTTTTTCACAACATGATAATTGTCTAAAAATTTGAAATATTGAGGACAAATTTGTCATAATGTCGAAAATAACAAAACTGTCGAAAAATTCACCAACTTCTCGAAAATAACATAACTGTCAAAAAATCTTCCAAACTATCTAAAAATTCGCAAAATTTCGGAATATTCGAATAATTATGGGAAAATTCTCCAAATTGTCGAATCTTCGCAGAAAATTCGAGGATATTAGGTTTTCAAATTTAGTTATTCATTTTAATCGTGATTGAAAATTTTATTCGACTAATATTTATAGTCTGATCCAGAGCCTAATGCTACAATCTGATCGACGATTAATAACTAAATTAGTCGTGATTAATTTGTGAATCATTTTACTCATGATTGGAAACTTATTCCACTAATGAACAACTTTGAACTGCAGTCAATTTACTTTACAATTATTGGTTAAACGCCCCATAAAGTGAAAAAAAATGCTAATTTCGAATATTGCAATTCTTAAAACTGTTTCATTACGTGCCATCATGATAGCAAGTGAAGCAATTTTCGATAATTTTGCGAATCTTTTATAATTTAGCAAATTCTCGACAGTTTTTCAAATTTTCCACAGTTTTGTTTAAAATTCGAAAAATGTTTCAAATTTGTCGACGATTGCGCAACTTTTTCAAAAATTTCCGAATTTTTCACAATATGATAACTGTCGAAAATTTTGCAATATAGATGAAAATTTTTTCATATTGTCGAAAATTGTCGAAAATAATACAACTGTCGAAAAATTCACCAATTTGTCGAAAATAACATAAGTGTCGAAAAATCTTCCAAATTGTCGAAAAATTCGCTATTTTTTTTTTTTTTTTTTGAAAATTCTTTCTTGATCATTTTTAAAATTACTGTATTGTTAGAGCAACAGCAAACACGGGCGAAGCGCTAGAAAATGTATTGTCAAAATTAGTCAGACCAATGAGCGTTTGTCCGATTAATTATTTACGATTAAACCCGTAAAGATTTTCTAGATCTTTTAAACACAATGTAAGAAGCATAATGTAAAGTTAGAGCTTACCTGTATATTCTTCTCAAAATTGTATGATGCTGTCGAATCGTACTGAGACGCTTATGTTCCAGTCAGGTGTATCCTGAAAATCACAATAAATTATTTCCAATTTTCAGACGTTGCTTCTGGTGGATGTGTCGCAAATTACAATAATAGCTAGCTATTCAAATAGGTCAACTTTTTTGCATCGAATGTTTGGCGATTGGAATGACGTAACTACTTTTCCAATTTCTGATGTAAACTATTTATTTAGACCTTTTCGTGATGGCCAAGTGTAATATTACATTTAAATTTCGCACTGTCGAAACTAGAGATTGCTGTTCTAAATTTATGCATTGTTTATTTTATAAGGACGCAAATTAAAACTTATTTTCTAAAGCAATTCTGAATGAACATTTCTGTTTAACAATACCAGTTTGTTAAAAATTTGTGAAGTTCAAATTTCGTTGATTATAGCGAATGTTTATCTACTATTTATTTAGAAATACTCACTTAGACGTCGAGACCTATGCTGTCATCTTGCTAGTAAACAATGGGTTAATTCTCTATAGAGTACAAGCTATTCAATTAAATTCTACATGACGATATATATCGATAAGCTAAACTGTGATTGGGAGGTCAAAGATACAAACACTCCCCCTAGACTCTCTGGAGGAGGAATCTCCGAAATTGTATATGCCTTCATCTTTTTTTTCATAGTCTTGATTCATATTATGTATGGCATAATTTAATAAATCATCTACGAGAAAATGTATAGTTAGTTGTAGATATTTCACTCCCCCCCCCTTCCCGAGTATTTACGCTCAGCAGTCCTTTTATGCAGCTCCGATTTGTGTTATCTTGATTAAAATTACGTCATAAAGGAGGAAAGTATGGAGGAAAAGTCAATATTAAAATAGCTCAAGTTCACCGAATAAATAACGTCCAAAATCTTTAGTGAAAATCTGCGACTTTTCAATTAGTGAAATTATCGTTTTAATGCCACGAAACGAGTGCCATAAATTCTGAAATGTCTCCAAATGCTTGATTTGTCTCAAAAAAATTATTCAAGAAACGTTTTCTTATGAACAATGTTTAATCTTATTAACATGCTGAATTTTGAAATTGTGGAAATTTTCTATTATCAATTTTAAAGCAAAACAATTCCTAATGAAAGAAATCCATTGAATAGTATTTGAAATGGTATTTTAAATGGCAGGAATAGTGGAAAAAATCAAAATAAATATTATAGTTTTAGTGACTTGCACACAATAGTTTATAAAGATGTTACAATCACTTGCATGCCGTGGAAAGGTAATGGTTTACTGATCTATTGGTCTACTGTGTATTGAAAACTTACATAGTGAACTTGTTTCCGTGGAACTAATTGTTATAGCTTATGAACAACGCAAGGATTACAACATGAAAGATTATTTCCTGGCGATATTGCTCCTCGATAATCTCCTTTTAAAAGAATTAATTAAATTCAGACTTATTTAGGCCTTCAATAAACCTTTCAAGTAAATATGCTACATGTAATTCATCTGTGGGACACTTTCATGTTATCTAAACAACACATTTAGTTGCATTTAAGTTGTTTTAATAACGAAAGTATGGAGGACAAGTCAATATTAAAATAACTCAAGCTTAAAATAGCTTCATCTTTAGTGAAAATCTGAGACTTTCCAATTAGTGAAATTATCGTTTTAATGCCACGAAACGATTGCCATAAATTCTGAAATGTCTCCAAACGCTTCATTTGTCTCAACAAATTATTCGAGAAACGTTTTCATATAAATATATACTTTGAATGATATCTCATGACTCAATTACTCGTGCATAACTCTTATCTCCAAAATATATTTTGCAAAGTTAACGTGTTAGTACAGAATTAAACTATAAGTAACGATTTTTATAAAAAAATTGACTTGAAACTAACTTACTGGTCTGCTCGTCGTGCTCTTATCTACCCTGGATGTTTCTTACGCGTATGTCTAATTTCTCTTATTGTGTTTTTACTATATATATGCATGTGCGAGTACATTTATTTATCTTCAACTATTTCTAAATATTATCGGTGATGACATCCTTTGTTAATTATGTTAATAAGATTAAAGTAAATATCCGTCAACCATTGTAAATACCAAAGCTCTGTCATCCGAAAAATTTCCGATTTGCTTTCTGGAAATGTGCTATCATATATTTGGCTTGTATATCTAGGCTTCGGTATCTTGATAATGTTTCAACGAATACTACATCTATATTTTAAACATAATACATGTTGGCATTCAGTGACGTTCTTGCTAACATGAAGTAAAACATTGATTAATCAATTGAAAACACGAACAATTGCTTTGCTGTTGAAAACCGTAACTTTATTTTAACGCAACATTTTATACATTCTTAATAAATTTAAAGAAAAAAAAATTAAGTTAAACGAATTTATCGAGAAATTTGTTTGTGGCTGTTTTTTTTTTTGTATTGAAGATAACCATATTCTTCTTTGACGAATTCTATTTTTCCTGCGTGGATGCTTCTTTCAATTTGTACTTTGAGATACATGCGTGGAGACCGGAAACTCATAATTCCATCATGGCTTGATCGAGATGAAATTTCGTTTTTAGATCATGTCTCTGCCTGGTTATACGCGTTCATTTCGATGGAAATATCGTTAACACTTGGGTAGATCGTATCAATCTGAGTTTGTGGAATTTGTCCCACTGATCCATGCCTTATGGTCGTGGTTGATGCTTCTGGAACTAACGTTTGCAACTGTTCCACAGACTGCAAGAAAATAAATGACGCTCTTAATATTTCCTAACTATAGTATTGATCGCACTACCTTTTAATACCTAACGAATTGAATAGTACATTGTATTTTAGTTATATATTTATGTTTTTATTTGAGGTGATCACACAACAGTGCTATATTTTAATCCTTGAACTTCACGGGCGATGCACTGATGCAATTTAGTAAGTAATGAAATTATTAAGTAGGCCTAATATTTTGCCAATTTCGACAAATAATTTGAAATGGAACGGCAGATTTGAGATATTTTCACTCCTTACCGTTTCAGGTTGGGCTGTTCTCCATAATACAGAAAAATGCGCTTTTGCCAGTCTGTTTAAAATCGGCGCATCTGTATATTTCTCGCAGTACGAATCAAGCTCGATGAAAGTACAACTTTTATTTGAACAACACGTGGTCGCTATTTCGTTACGCTTCTTTAAGACTTTTGCATTTAGTATATCGTACAACAGGCGCTTTTGCCACTTTTTTAATTGTCGAAAATGTACTAAAATAAAAGTAGAACAATATGTTAGAAACAATTTATAGACACTGACAAATAGACGTTTTGTAATCAAACCACATTATCATTCTATTGTTCGCTAGTTATCCCATTGTGATCATGCTACATGTACATTTAATCTTATTTAGTTTCAAAGATGCGGGATATAGTTTTTTGGAAGCTTTCTCAGCTTAATTGCAACTTAAATGCAGTGTTTTACTTCTTGAGCGTCACTTAATAAACCTTACCTCCCCTCTTCATCGCAACAGCATTTATGTCGTTAAATATACCCATGGACCTTTTGCCTGTATGTCCATGGTAACCGCCAGGGCAAATTCGATTCATGACTTGTGGTATTTCGGTTCCACATAACGTAAATGCGATCGTAGTGTCTGTGGGATAACAACAGGAAATGATAGTTGAAAGAGTATACTGGGGATAGAATTTTCCCGTTTTTCAGTAAAATATGTCGTATCGATTGCCATAATCTGTATATTTCTCACGGACATGCTGAAAATTTTGTTGTAAATATAGGTACTGTATAAGGCTATCTTATACCTATCTTATCGGATGAAGTTATTACTTATACAAAACTACAAAGTTTTAAGGCTCGTCAATTCTGCCGTGTATTACTACAGTATTCTAAATTTAACGATTCCAAATTTTCAAGTTTTTCATCTTTCTAAATATTTTAATTTTGTGGGAAACAAATCCTCAAAACGAAATATTCCATGGGCACAAATTTTATGTGCTTTCCAAAATTCATAATGTTTAGGAGTTATTCGAAACTGTCTCCAAAGTAGAAAATAATTTTAAAAATAACTGTATTCAGTGTTACTTGTGTGTTTTTGCATATGCTATTCAGAATGGATTGTCTTCATTCGTTTAATAGTAAATCTGTTGAAATATAAACGCATATTTACAGTTCGTTGTATCTTCCTCTTGATTACAGACTGTTGAACCAAACATACACGATGCCAATACTGTTGTCAATATATATGAAAAGTTTGTCATTTGTAATAGTGGTTGAGAATAAAATTGATTCCGGATAGTGAAATCTCGATGGAAGATAATCTATAGAAGTAAAAATTAAATAATTGAAATACCCAAAGAGACACATTTCTCGCTATATCTCATATGACTTTCATGCAATTTTTAAATGATGCTTATGCCCTTTTTTATTTCCAAATTTCAATTATATGCGCAGTATACGCATAAATGTATAAATGGAGTTACATGATTGCGTTGATATGCAACCTTGTTATTTAAAACAGGCATGAATCACAATTTTCTTTTCTACAGTTTATAATTTAAAAAAACAACTAATACACAAATGGTTCTTATACGTAATCATTCTTGCATGATTGCACGTTTATGAACGAATGTTGCATTAGGATCGTTGTGTTCATTGCATTCATCGTCATGATATTCATCTACTGCACTCTGTATATAATCCCTACACACGTTTAATCCTTTCGTTTTTATTCAGAGCAGTCACCACGACTGCATCTGGTCGTTTGACCAATCAAAATACTACTGCAAAGTGAAAGTAAAACTGCACAATCTGAGAAGTACGTATCCAAATGTGCAATTAAGTAAATTTTGTATTTAACATCTGAACTTAATGTTTACTTCATTGTGTACCCTACTGCATTTATTTCTATAATATGCATGAAACATGACCTTTTCTCATGCTTCTCTTCGACCATTGGAAGAAGGACAATGAATTACAAAGACAATTGCCCGAGATTTCACTGTCTGGTCCCATTACAATTCAGTATAGTCATTTGCAATAAAAATAAGCTATTGAATAAGATTTGAAGAATGCGTTTCAAAAACCGAATTGCGATACGTACATCATTTGTCCAGAAAATACATTGATATTCAAGAAATTTTGGTTATAACGGTAGGTAAATGCAATAATTTTTGTAAGAACATGCAGCCGTGATCCACGTTTTATTTTACTTAACGATTATACATATAGATTGAAAACATTAGGGTAAATTACGAATTTACACGAATATCGCTGCTTGCAATAGAGGTCAAACTTTAAAGTTGAAAACTTACCGCAAACTCTGATTAAATTAGTTACCCAATCGAGCAGTACTATGGCTTGGATTGAATGCAAATATTCCCTGTTTGATATCAAACATTTTAGTGTCACTAACGCTCATGGTGAAGATTTGATACGTTATGCCAGATGACGCTTTCGAGATTTTACCAAAACTTATAAATTTGACGTCATCATATTTGGACTCATTTCTTTTATACTAAAATAAGTATATTGGTTCCTGGTTAAAGGTACGATCAAATACTGTCGTCTATAAGATGACTGTTATCTGCAGGCTAATGGAGATCAAATAACCAATTAACTGATTGATCTGAGTTGTTTCTGAATCCTTACTATGAAAGGGTGTAATGTGATAACATATAATCGACCGAAGTTGGCCAAATAAGATTTGAATAAAATGCCTTATTTTGAGTGGAACATTACAAAATGTATATGTACTTCACCAGTCGTTCAGGTAGTACTGTATTCAAGAAATTGTGCTCGATGAAGTTCTTTTTGGTCGAAATAACTTCCTACTGCGAACATCTTTGTTAAAATGCTATGAAATGAACTTACCTGCTTGTTGCGAAATGAAGTTGTTGAATTTGTTTTATAATACTTGTTTTCTTAAATCCAATTTTAAATGTCTAATCTGGATTTCTTCCTATCCTGCGTTGCACATCGGCATACAACTTTATTTTGAGCAGATGCAAGTCTTATATACTGTATATATTCATTTTAAACACTAATTATATTCGCCCTGCCCATATCTTTTTATGGCTATCATGAAAAATATGCTACAAAATCCATGAATTTGAATGAATTTCAATAAGCAAATTTGCGTAGCCTGCCTTATAGTAAGCGTAGGCTTATAATTGCTGGAGCGATTGCTCCTAGATAATCCCCTTTTATTTGAAATCATTCAATTTAGATTTGTGTAGGCTATCCAGTCCTTATAGAATTATAGAGCTATGGGATTATGTCTGCAGAGTCAGCTTGTGAGTATACCTGTACTGACAACATTGTCTAATTAATAATTGTTAAAAACGATGCAAACCTTTGAAGTGCAGTCTGTTAATTAAGTTTTTTCACTTTTTCTTGATGCATGTATTCAAATAACAGTTTTATCTGACTTAATTAAGCCTGTTTCTAAAAAGTAAGTATCAAGAATCAAACAGCTTTAAGTTCAAGTAATAACTTTGGCCGATAATGTTAAAACAAAAATCTTGAGTGCAATTCGGTGATGAACATTAGTTGAATATAATTTTCAATCATGACTAAAATTGATGCTGCATGAATTTTTTCCAATTTTCGACAGTTTTCAAATTTTTGACAGGTTGGCTGATTGGTCGACACTTTTGTGAATTTTTTGACAGTTTTGCGAATTTTTGACATTTTGGCAGATTTCTCGACAGCTTTGATAAGTTTAGACATCTGCCAAATTTTTCGACCATAGATAAATTTTAAAAAATGTGGGCCATTTTCTAAATATTCACAAAATTTTCGAATATTAACAACATTTTTGAAAAGCGTTGCATATATGACTAATGACTAACGAATATTAGTCTTAAATTATAACTAATCGATCAACAAACGGAAGATCCAAGACTAATGACTAACCAATGTAATCGTTAGCCATGACTAATACATCAACGAGTAGTCATTAGTCTTGATTGATTAATCGACTAAAATGCCCATCTCTGATGCAATTCTTATACTGTACTTTCTAATACTTGAAATTAAAGTTTTTATTTCAGCAAACGACGTCAATTGATTCTGAAAAGGTTCCATATATGTTTGATTTGCTCAGCTTGATTCGATTTCTTGATTTTGAGGAGCGTTTTTGCATGTCATAATTTTAATTTGAGAATAAACCCTTTGAATT
Source organism: Ommatoiulus sabulosus (assembly GCA_034697705.1). NCBI lineage: Eukaryota > Metazoa > Arthropoda > Diplopoda > Julida > Julidae > Ommatoiulus > Ommatoiulus sabulosus. Next base: position 22,598 of record JAQGAO010001218.1, read on the forward strand.
TGCTTTGAATGATATTTGGTTACGCACTGACGCATGACTATCAATGAATGATTCTAAATTAATATTGAATTTATTCAGCGAAACCTCATTTGAAGTTTGAAAAATTGTGTTTTCCTTGAAGGCAACTTTTCGAAAAAGTCTTAAAGCGAATTAAGGTATTTTCGTTACGTCATTAAACTTACAAGAAGAACGGCAAAGGCGGATATGTTATTTTGCCTCAAACTAATTTTTGAAACTCCCATTTTAAAATATAAGATTTCCACGAGAATCCTGAAAAATCAAATTTCATTAGCAATATTTCTCAAATTCTTTTTAAAAATAAAGAAATGTATATACATATGTAGTGTATATCTTTCGATAAAATTCTGTTTTAGTAATCAGAAAATATTTTGTCGAGCACGAAATGTAATCCAAATTAAAACCATGCTGTCCCTGTAATGACGCAAACATAAGTTGCAGCGATGCCATATTTGATTGACTAACATAATAATGTACCAGAATAAGTTGATACGTTTTAAAATATATAAGAGCTGTAGGTATGTGGGTATGTATAGAGGCCATTCAAAAAGGACGTCCAGATTGACCGGACACAATGCGGACAGGGAGAGTCCAATTTTGGGAAAATTGTGATAACGTCCTTTTCGAATGGCCCCTGATGACGCAAACCGCGTACAAAACGAAAAAAACAAGAAAATCATCTTCCGCTACGGGGCTCCGTTCATTAGGCCTACGTCGTCGCTTCACTCGGTCGCCATATCGCTATCGATAAGTACAGACCGGGCACAGCCGGGCCTACCAGATAGTATATTTTAAAATAAACTTATTTATTACATGCATTACAATTTGATAGTATACAATCATCTACAGATTGAAATTAAGCAAATTTGAAATCAAAATTGGAGCTAGGTGCTGATTCATTGACGATGTAATGATGGTAGACCAGGTTCCAGTTCGTTTTGACTCCATTGATACTACCTGAGGTTGAGCACTCGTTACGAACAATGCCACACCATATTCTTCATGTCTTTGTGTGTCATTGCCTTTGCAATTAAAAACCTACATCAATTTCACATAATAGAAGTAATTCCTTTGCGCTCACCACTCATTTCCGCTCACTAGCCGAAAAGGTAGTTGGGAGACGAAAATGGTAATGGGATAAATAAGAATTCTGATTAAAAAAAAGATTCCAAAATAACTTGAATTTGTGGTGTTCTCATTACTGTCAATGATCTATGTTTAAAATTGTTTCACTGAAACACCCCATCACAAAACCCTCATCTATCGTGTACTATGTATGAAGGTCTTTTCAATTTTCGTTCTGAATTTTGTCAAATTTTATTTGTCACGTTGTTTCATTTTGGGAAATGGACTTTCCCTTCTCAATTCAAATTAGGTCCCCCCACTACGGTTTGTCATTTCAACCCACAAACTTGCTTTTTAATGCATGTTTTTAACGCACAAATACAATCTCACATAATAAGGAAACTACATGCATCGTTTCTTACAAAGTATTTCAAAGCAGGTTTTCAAAATGATGTTATAAGAAAGGAAATTCAATATACGACAATACATTTGTAACTACAAACAATGCTTGAAATCACTAAATTTATTTAATGTAAAACTGTACCGAGATATTTTAAAAGTATTGTGAATGAAATCATAAATTAAGTTTAGAAGAGATGTTTACAAAAGAATTTATTTAGAATACAAATAGAAATAGAATGTGTTGAGTTTGGCAAAATTATCTATGTTCGATGGTATAGTCATAATTTACTTTACATTTTTAAATTTTTTCTTAAATTTGCTTATCACAGCATCTAATTTATGACTTGGACGTAGCAATTAAAAAACTTGTAACTTTCCAATCCGTTTGAGGTTGTGGACCGGAAAAGGTTGAGGGCCTAGCTGTAGGCAGATTTTCAGCTATTTTTTGAATTTTGATTTGTCCAGCCAAGTTCTGATTGCAGGTTTGCTCGGATTTTGCACGTTCATTTCCTTACGTGTAGGTGACTAAATTCTAAGAGAAATGTTTCCAGAAATCCATGGAAAATTATTTGATTACTTCCTGTTGCTGCGCCTTTCTGGTAAACCGAAAAGGTCGTTGCTTTGACAACTATAAAAGCACATCATTTATACACTTCCTTTCGAAAACCCTTGCATCATTGTGACGACTCATAGGTAATACTAATTACACCAGTAAGTCCAATCGCTTTGCTGTTCTTGATTATCCCAGACCCCTTCAACAACTTACGATGACAGAATGGTCACTCGACGGAAAGATGGTGATTGAAATTCTCTCAAATTAGTTGTTATTTTTAGGGTTTTCCATGGTCGTCGACTTTCTTGGAATCAATAACTTCGAGAAAACATCATTGTAATTTCAAGTCAATGGAAAAACACTTTTTGTCCAAGAATAAAAAACCCATATATACCAACGCAAGATTTGTCACAGCAAAAAAAAAATAAGGCATGCCAATTAGCTAGCTTTCAACGGGTGGTGTGGGTTGAAAACGTTTTCCAAGAACGGTTACAAGAATTAATTTAAGCCAATAATCTAGTCTAATTAAAAAAAAAGAAAAAAAAAAGAGCGTAGCGAATCATTAATTGAAACTATCCGCAATTGTAATTGAACTTAAGTGCTTGCATCATGACAACCTTTGCATGGGCAGAGACAACATACTGTACTGCAAATGTATTGTTCAATATTGTATTTTTGTTGTTGTTGTTGTTGTTCGTGAAAAAGTCTGTACCGATTTTAATAATGATTAAAATCAGTAAACATTATTAAAGCGCTTTAGCAAAATTCAACATGGTTATGGATGAACCAGAGCGTAAAACTTGCACTTATATATACTGTATGTATATATACAGGGTGATTCATAAGTCCATCACCACCCTGTGGCATTTCAAAATTACTGCAGGTACTGCAATGTGAGGTTGTGAGTGGTATACCTTGTTAAGGGGACATTGTTTTGTGTGATTTTCATTGACAGTGATTTAGTCCTTCAAGGTCATTGCGTTACTATCTTCTAAACTGTAATAGTTAGAGCAAAATATTCAATTAGAAAGTTGTAGAGCATCGTGAAATTAGTTTAATGGGTGCATTTGCGTCATCCTATTATCAATATTCACGTTCCAAACAACATTTAATTTTTAGCATGTTTGCTAACCTGCACAGCAGCCGTGCAATGCAGGAAAGCTCGTACTAGAATATTCGGGGGCAGGGCTAAATCA
>JAQGAO010001219.1:0-25830 GCA_034697705.1 Ommatoiulus sabulosus
CTTAATCATATACTCGTGGAACATTATTCCACGAGTAGACTTTTTCTGTTGAGGAAAATTTCATGCTGATATCTTCACGAGCAGCAAACCACGAGACTAATTAGTTCTAAAATGAAACAAACCATTTTCGATCCTTTGATATGTTACCGACACTCACCAGGAAGGACAAACGGGTTGTTCCAGATCATTTTTTGGTTTGTTAGTTTGTTTGAAATTGTTTGTAACATTTTTTTCAAAAACCAATATACAAACCGTTTGTCGTTTGTGGTTTTCGTTTGCCGTTTATCGTAGTCTGTACGGCCAGTACGGGGTTTAAGACTCTTTAAATTGTTATGCCAAATAATGCCACGAGCGTACTTAAACCTTCTGATACACGTCCTCCAAACATCCTTCCTAAAATAATCAGAAATGCACTTTGATTTCCAGATTTCAGGCATAACTCTACTCCAGTACAACTCGAGAGGGGATTATTTTCCTCTAAATCTTTCCACGCGACATTCTGCGCAATAGATAAACGATATAAATCTCTCTCATATTTCGTTGCCATCATGTCCAGAATTCAGAAACGTGTCTTTTGTTTGAAACTGACAGACTGTCTTTTAATCTTCCTTAAAACGGACCAGAAAGAAAATGCTCCACAAGTGACATCATATCCAATAATGGCATGGTTGTTGTTAATAGGAATCATTCCGTGCCAGTTCCGCGTAAATACAATGACCGTATAAAAACTGACCAATGGGCAGAAGGGGAGAGCGTTGCAATTGAACGACTGAAAATAATGACTCGCACCACTTGCCACGCTGCCCGTTTAATCTGAAGAGCGCATTATTTTATCAGGAAAAACAATAAAAAAGCAAATTCCCGAATGGACAAAGAAACGGTCAAAATGTTTATTGTCCACACGTCCATTTCGCCTGCCCAACGCGGCTCTTGAGATGACCACTAACTATTATTTTCATGCGAAAATAACGACACGAAAAATCACTATATCTACAGAGTGTCCAGGGATTCGCGAAATCATGGAATCTTGAAAATGAACTCATCAAAAGCATCACTGACGTATAACTATTAAAGTGACCTAAGCTTACATGTAAGTCCAATTAACGTACAAGCGCAGTTTGGTGAAACAGGAAGTAGGAAAAAAACTCAGTGCTCGAAATGTTTTGAAATTGACCTAACGTAGATTTCCCACATGACATTGATGCTATCAGTGATTGCCTAAAAATAGGGGGAAATTACTAGTACATGTACCTGCAGTGCTAAAATTTGAGGAACATAATTTCGTTTTAACGACAGATTATTAGTTCAAGATTTATTTTACTCCATATAGTACGATTAATCTATCCTTGACTATTTTTTATTATCTTTTTAATTCTTCCGTTAAAATATAAACATGTCAAAAATCCAAAATCGAAGATGTAAAAATCAAGCAGACGATTTTTGGATATTTTACACATTTATTTTTTTTTAAGAAAAAATTAATCAAATTAATCAAAAAATTTGATTAATGAAAATTAATTAAAACGAAACAATGTTCCTAAGCTTTTAGTTTGGAGATAATAGGGGGATACTAGGGGATAATAACGTCTAAAACGATTTTCTAAACTATTGTACATTACACTAACCAGAAATATATTTAAAAAAATCTTAATATCGTGCAGTAGTTGCAGGCATAATGACCGTCTTAGGCCTGATGGCAGTTGTTTATTATTTTTGTCTCCAAACCAAAGACATTAAGCGGAAAAATGCCAGCACGGATGAAAAGTCACTTGAAATTTTTCTAAATAATGCTTTCCATTCCTAAATTGCCTTTTTCGAAGAAATCTGGGGAACTCGGTATTAAATTCTGCGAGGTACATGTAGCTTAGGCTCGCTATTAATTTCTCCGAGCTGAAGGCCCATTTTTTTGCAATTTAAGTGCAGAGACGCGTCACGTGTCGCCAGTGTCATCAGCTTGGGCTAATTTGAAAATAATTTCCCGGAGCCAGATTGAGAAGTAATATTAAAGGCTGCTCATCCACATTATGAAATTAATAAAATGCCAAAGAGGTTAAGAGATATAAATACACAAACAGGGTGCATTCGATGCTAAGTTAGGATGAAAACAATTCGTGAGGGATGAAGTCATTGTTCCATCTCGAGTCTTATCTGAGCTGGAATATGAGAGAGAGATAGAAATTGGCAGAAATTTATAAAAGCAGCCCTGATGTATTACCAGTGCCACAGACGATAGGCTTTTAATGAAAAACGCCAGCCTAATTGGATTATAATAGAAATATTTCTGCCATTATTCTAATGGGTTCAATAAGATAATTTCTCCGACATTTCGCCCTTCCGTTAAAGAGATTTGGCCGGAAAATTGGATCTCGCAAATTGGGCAAAAAATTCGATAAAAACGCGCCAATTAGGCAATATTAAAAATGCGGCTCCGGAAAATGGCTGAAAATTTGCTAATATTAAATATTTTTTTTAGATCGGGAGGAGAGTCACGGCGTTTGACAAGCCCAGGCACAAACGCGGATTTCCATGCTGCAATTAAGGGGAAGGGAACTGGGTAATAAAATCATGCCTTATTTAGTTTACGTGACGGAAATATTTAGATGGCACAAATTACTGTTTGCGCATTACGGATTTTTTTCACTCCAACCTCGGAAAGTCCTTGGGATCTTGACTAAAAAAAAACAAAGTGCAAGTTTCGTGATTGCGAGGCGGTGATGTCTTCGCACGAAAAAAAAAAGTTCAACCTTTGACTTAAGCACATTCGTCATAAACTTTTAACATACGACAATGCAAAAAAAGTTGTAAGAGTCATGCTGTTAAACAATGCTATACAGATGTAGAAAGACCGATTTCAATCTGTTTTCTCGAATTCCTAAACTTGGGAGAATGAAGTTTCAAAAGCTTTTAAGCTTTAAGATTCGAATAATATTACAAGTTTATTGCAATTACACACTCCATGGAAGCTGAACATAATGAAATGTTGTATACCATAAATCGGGGTGAATTTGTCTTCCGTGCGGTGACTTTGTCCAACAAAAAAAAAGATTTATGGTTTGACAATTTCCGCCATTTTCATTAAAACGTTCAAATTTTGCCTGATTCCAGCAGATGATACTATTAGCTGTACTGACAAATGGTTTCGTCAACTTTTTATTAACTGAAATTATCTTTTTTCCTAGTTTTTTTTGTTCACTATTGGTTTTTGGTTGCCTCGTGCTCGCAATAAACTTCTTATTGCGTACATATCTTACCACTGCTCTATGAAGCTTGAAAGCTGAACTTTTATTCACTCATATGTTATGTTAATTATACGTTGCAAATTAAACAAATTGTTGTGATCTTTCAGGTATTTTTGCTGTGATTAGGGAAACGTGTTATTTTTTAGACGAATTTGGGGTGACTTTGTCTAAGTCGAATTACAATACTTTTCTGAATATAAATTAGGAGTATGTTTACCTTTTTCATAAAAATTTACTGTATATTATCTTTTACAAATTATTTTTTTACATTTATAAATATTTGTATTGTTAGAAACCAAAAATTAATGGTTAATAATGTTATGATCATTGAAATTAATGATAGCGGCCCCATGGTGATCCTCCGAGCGCAATTTCCACCTGTAGGAGCAATTATTTTTCGATCCCAAATTTTAAGTGAAATGAATATGTATGTTTAATATTCAACTAATAGTTAAATTACCAGTTTCTTGCCATATTTATTGTATTTAACAATATAAGCCATGAAAATTTACGTATATTTTCACTTATCAATGTTCCCTGGACATAAATTAGCTTTTTTTTGCTCAAAAATATGCATAATTATATTTTAGTTTCACTAATTTGTAAAAATAGTTGGGCAGCATTAACGTACAACACTTTGTGAAAGTTTTCATGTGCATTTTTCATGTCCTGACTGACCGGACACAATGCGGACAGGAGGTAGGGAGGAGCCTAATTTTGGGCAAATTTTGAGGACGTCCTTTTTAAATGGCTCATTACGATTTTGGAATATTTGCCAATGATGCATTTAATGAGATATCTAATTAAAAATTTAACGGAATTCGTTTATGATTCATAAACACATTCTTCCCATAGTCTGAAGGAAAACCTTTCGCTATATTTTTCAGAATTCTCAACTTGTTTATTAGAAATGGCTGGTCGAATAACACTTCGAAATCTTTCAAGTAACATGTATTTTCAGAGAGGCTCGGATATCTGATGTATCACGATGCATTTCATGAGTATTTTGGCATTTTCATGTGCTCTTAAGAGACGGAGCATATGCTTTCATATGGCGCAGTTTCCTCGCTGGTATCACGCAAACAAGGAGATTGAGAGCCTCGTCTTCAACTCGAAGCATATGCTCTCGTTTCCAAAGGTTTGACATTCAACATTTCGCTTAGTTTCTCCGCAACGTGTTTCAACACGAACCGGGTTTTAGCTGGCTGCGAAATCCCGATCTGACCCGTTGTATTTGGAGGTCACCGAAGAAGTTCAGAGGGTGAAAATATAAATATTTGAAAGTAGGGCAATAAAGATGCCCGGTTTTCATAATTAGGGATTATCGTTAATATAGAGGGGTGTTATGCTGGAGCGCAGATAAGAGGGAGGTCCATCCGAGTGAAACATGGGCAAATCCTGGTTTGTGACAGGGGCGCTAATTACTATTGGCTCCGTGCAGTTTATCTCAGTCCATTGGTGCAGCAGTGCAAAAGTAGGAAATCGTGAATTTATGGTGGCCATTACACCGTTAATCCTTTAATGCTCCTTCACTATAATATACTGAGGGTTGCACTTCTTGAAAGCAGAAAACAAACGAGAGAGATGAGAAATTGTTGAGTACGGGGATCATTTAATAGGGAAACGCGGCCACATGGGGGCACAACAGACGCACCGACTATATAATCCCACCTCGGGGTTTACAACAGGAAAACTAAAAATACGCAGGGAAAAATAGACAGGAGTATAGAAAAAACAACGTTGTTGGAATACGCCGCCATTTTGGCGAGGAGTTTCTGGCATTCCACAAATGACGCAGGGCATTGAAAAGAGGCATACAGGGTGTCCCAAAAGTATACATCCTTTGCAAAAATGTATTTAAAAAGTGTTATTATCGTACAAACTAGAATTGACGACCTCGAACATGGCGATACTTTGAGAATCTATCGTTCTATCGGTTGTTTCGAAGCCATTGTAAAAAATAGCGGTTATAAATTTCACTTGATTACTTTTGGGATACCCTGCATTATTTACAATTATACTTAGACGAGAATGTAAATATGCTTGGCTGTATGCGTTGTTGCCAGTACTCTTTGTACTCAGCTTTTGTTGTCATCTTTTTAATCTTCCTCTAAAATGAATTTATAAAGACCATTTTTTACATGGGATACAGTATTTTCATATATTTTATACAGTATATGCAAATTGAATTCGTTGAAAAATCAAACTGAGGCTAATGCAACAGGCATTTTGAGATTTCTAGAAAATATATTTTCAATGATTGAAGTCATTTTTAAATTTCGTTAGCTAGCACAGGATGGATTTCATTTATTTTATCGGCAACCACGTCGTCTGGCCTCGTTCCATAAGCGAATTAAAAATAGTTAAGATTTTTTGCTCATTGTGCAGATTTTAAATTGCAACCAATTATGACGTCAGCGCAGCCACTTTTTGCATTTAGCTCGGCTATATTATGAAGCATATGGGAATAGAAGATGAAATAAAAGTTAATTTATGTTATCTGTTGAGAATCCAGTTGGGAATTACGGCATATCTGGCGAAGAAACCCGGGTTTGCTTTTGTCTCCGCGAATGCACTCATTCATATTGTATCAACAAAAAAATGAGAAAATGTTTATAGTTTGGCTGTTATTTTCTCTCTATAATATTTTTATTTCTGTTCTGTAATCTGGCTTTTGCTCATAAACGCTGCTTATTTGCAATGCTGCTTTTTACGAGGCATTTTATTTGAAAGTCAATTCTTCGTTCTAACTTATGAGTAATGCCAAGGATCCATTTCTGGCATCGTCCCGTTTTTATTTCGTAACATTTTTTGCTGATTTCTGCTTGTTATCGTCGAACCCCTCATTCAGTTGCTGTTCAATATTTGGTTCAAACCCTGGTCCGATGAATTTAGTGAATTCAGTTACTTCCATTGATAGTACGCTAACCTGAAATTTGCGAGGATTTTTCCTATGGAATTATTATTTTAAAGATGATGAATGTTAACCTGCAATTTCTTTCAGGAAGATACTTTCGTTTTATTTAACAATTCTAACTTGAGGATTCAATATTTTCCTTGTATAACGACTCATCTACATCGGTCAGTTTGTCTAAAAATTTTAAAATTCTTCAGTTTGTTAAAAAATAAAATAAAAATATTTAAAAAAAAATCCAAAATCGCTCGCTAAAAACTGTCGCATTTAATTTTGGATTCTTGTTAAGTTTATTGTTCACGTGTATTACATTGTTAACATTAATTTAATAAATGAAAGAATTCAGAATTGTATCGGAAATAAAAAGCCAAATGTTGTAAAATCGTATTTACAAGAAGGAAATTAATTTGCAATATTCAAACTGGGATACATGTGAAACGGAAAAATGTGCCTGAAATGTTAGAATTGCAAGCGTTAACCACGTTGTTCCCTGTATGCACCGTATGAACAGTGTTGTCAATGAAATATGGTTAATCTAGAACAAAGCAAAACCGAGGTTTAGCAATCACAGTATTGTCGATTTGTAATTATTTCACTGCAATTGAAAAGGTAAAATACTAGCAGAAATTGAACTGTTATGATTTGTGATATTCCAACACACCCTGGGATGCTCATCGTTCGTACATCGAATGAACGTGGACAATTTTATTGCCTCGATTCATCGTGCTCGCAAAGCCAAATGAAATGATTCAAATTATAATGGGAAAATGGCAAACGATCTCGCGGGGAAATAGGATTTATTGACCGTCAAATGCCATTAAAGAAATAGGCCATGCAATGTTTTAATGCCCCGCATTGTACAGTATAACGAGGGCCACGTCGTTTAGAAGCAAATCGAAGCTTTCGTCTCCCTCCTCAAACTTTTATCAAATAGCATTCATTTACAATGGCCACGAGCCTGTAATGCCTCATAAAGACCCTACTAAATGAAGCCTAAGTCAGAGCACATACATCTCGCTTTGGCCTAGCACGATTTCATGATTGCAAATGCAAAACTATGATTTCTAAGAGACGATTTGATTCGCGATCTATTGATTCGCATTAAGGAAACTTAAAAACAACAAGGTCGAGATGCGTATATATGTAAACGTGTGTCAAAGGAATGCTCATCCAGCTTATTTAATTCAGAATGCTTAATATATAATGTTGTAGGCTTATATTCCGATCAGAACTCATCTCCACGTGGTTTTGGCAAAATATCGACAGTTACTAATTTTAGTCGCATAACCAATGGTGAACTGTGAAATGTATTGTTAGATTTTGCAAATACAAGACAAAGGGTTTTTCAGGACAAACCGAATGAAATCACAATAATTTCTAGCTTTTAGAATAAATATATAAAGTATTTGTAATGCACAATCACGCACGTTTATTTATTAATGCAATTTTATGTAAACGCGTATTAAAGTGACTTAAGGTTTAGAGTCCCATTAATATTCGAGCTGTTTTTGGTGACACAGGAAATAGGAAATATACGCAAAAATAACGCTCGAAATGTTTCGAATAAACTAACTGTAGGCTTTCCCGCATAACAAATGTGCTATCACCAATTGCCTATCAACAAGAAAATTACTAAAACCTGCAATTTTAAAATTTTAGGAACATAAATAAAGCACAAAACATTTTATTAAAAGAAGTTTTTTATCTAGCGTTTTTTTGGTGAAAAAACAGGAAATAGGAAAAATAGGAAAATTTAATGCTCGAAATGTCTAGAATGAAAAAACGGTATGCTTCCCCGCATAACAACTATTCCATCACTGATTGCCTATAAATAAGCAAATTATTAAAACCTGAAGTGTTAATAATTTAAGAGAAAACGCTCGTAAGTAAAGCACAAAACATCATTTTATGAAAAGTAATTTTTTTATCTAGCGTTTTTTGGTGAAACAAGAAATAGGAAAAATAGGCAAACGTAACGCTCGAAATGTTATGAATGAAATAACGGGAGGCTTCCCCGCAAAACACAAATGCTGTCACTGATTGCCTATTAATATGAAAATTACTAAAACCTGCAGTTTTAAAAATTTAGAAACATAAGTACAGAACAAAACATTATTTTATGAAAAGCAAATATTTGAATCTTTGAGCAGTCGGGCATAAACAAGCAATTTAAACTTAATCGTATTTGGATTTTTTTGCTTGAATTATACTTATGATTTTAATAATATTACAATGTATTAGTTTGACAGCTAGTATTTCATATCAATTTAATCGTATTGAGGTTAGCGCCTATTGAAACATGCTTTTAGTTTTGGTCCTAATCAAGCATATTACAAAAATTCATATATGCTTTAGTCAAGTCAATATATTAAACCGTAACTTAAGTTTTAATCCGTCTTAGACTGCCCTTTTATTTCGTCGAAACAATATTCTTTTCATAAAATTAATACAGTATTTGCAGTGGCTCAAATTTCCGAAATGATAGCTTATTTGCATTTGTTCTTAATTTAATTACTGTAACTTTAATCGGCTTAAATGCTTAATTGCATTTTTTTTGTAAATATAAACGCGAATACACGTTGCACAAAATGTTCAATTATTAAAAAATAAAAAAAGTATGGTAATAAAAATAAGATAAGTGGGTTAGTCAATGTAATTTTTAATTAAAAAGCATAAATAAAGATGACAGATGCAAAAGTTTAAGTATGTAGTGTCATGAGCGTTATTTCGAGCTGTTATTTTCAGTTATCATCATAACACGAATGCAAAATGCGACTAAAAATATAAAATAATAAATTCAGTTATTTATCCCCACGAAAAAAACAACAAATCGGATTATAGGGGCGTAAAACGGGAAAGTTGGTGGTGTATGTACTTGTATACGATAAAAATAAAAAAACAGAAATCTTTGTTAGAATCTTCAGCAAATATAAATTTAGCGAAAGCATCTTTTAGGCCTATATAGCCTGCACTATTTTGCAAAATCAATGTAGGTAAAAACAGAAAGAGACCGATTTTCACTCGGAAGTGAAAGTGGTTAAAAGGTAAAAAGACTGCGTACAAAATAACTTTCAACTCACATGCTAAGTGTAGATTCTAATTTAATAAAGAACAGCAGTTCAAGAATAAACTACTTTTATAAATACGTGTATTTCATTTATATCCAACACCGAAACTAAAAATTCTCGTATTTATGGCGAATAAAATGCAAAAGCACTTTCATGCATTTGACATAAGCTAGCTAAAATCTCATTAGCAGCTGGAAAAAATAAGCTAAAAGTATTAAACAGATTTGGCAAGTCCATTTCGAAGCACATGTGTTTGCAAAACAGAGTCATGCGTTTAGCACTTCCCTCTATTAAGACGATTCTCGTGGCTCGGTTTGTGGGTATAAGTATGAAAAACACGATAAAAAAAGTCGTAATAAAACAACACGAAAAAAATCATCATACTGAATGTGGCCCGGCGTGCATTACGACAGGGCACATTTTATAGGTTTGAAAGTAACAATTGAAAAACAAATTACATATAGAGAGATATGGCGAAATATCGTAGGGCAATATCAAGGATATGTGAACGAAGGCGCCATTTATTGCACTATAACCGAGCCATTACTGAGACTATTGCAGACGAAGAAAAAAGCAAGAAAATGAAATGACATTCTTGGAAAAAAAATTGCAATTTATTCATAATATCCATTCTCAAAAAACACGAGTTACTGAATTTCTTCGCTAATGATAGCATTATTATTACCTCACGTTTATTTGTTGATTATATTTGATAGTTCTGTAGCGTACTGGGAATGAAATATGTCCTGTTGCATCCCAGGAGACGTCCATAATTTACGCAGTACTGCATAATTTTAGAATATATTTATTTTAAATTTTATATTGACCGAAAATAATTGCAATTTATAGATAATATCTAATCGCAAAAACACAAGTTACTGAATTTTCTCGCTAATTATTATTACCTCACGTTTTATTTGTTGATTATTTTTTACAGCCCTATAGCATACTGGAATGCAAGTATGTCCTGTTGCATCCCAGGAGACGTCCATAATTTACGCTGTACTACATAATGCTGGGATATATTCATTTGAAATTTTATATTGACCGAAAATAATTGCAATTTATTCATAATATCTAATCGCTAAAACACCGGCTACTGAATTTTCTCGCCAATGATAGTACTGGAGGTTAGTATTACGTCAAGTTAATCTTTTGATTACATTTTATAACCCTGCAGCCTACAGGAAATAAACGAGTATACTGTTGCGCACCAGGGGCCGTTAATAATTTACGCAGAACTGCATAATTTTAGGACACGTATAGATTTATTTTTTTCAAAAATTCATTCGTAATAAAAACCACATACGGTACTCGAGAGATATAGTATATGTTTCAACGTGGCTTTCCCTCCTGACAATATCGGATCTATTTTGCCCATCAATCATTGTCAGTGGAAGTAAGCCAAAACACCCAAAATGGACGTTGTCCTTCTAATTGACTTAACCTGGCTTAAGTCTGGCCTAGATATGATCCACATCTCTTTGGTTTCCATGTCCCCTAGTCCTTTATTTTCGCTTCAGCTATTTCTTATCGCATGACAGCTTGACCAACAGTTCCCCATCAAGCGTCCATATACATAAACAGCAGCAGACAGACACGGTTTTAGCATTATTATTATTATTGTAGTTGCAGAAAAACGGGAGTAATAAATAAAATCCAGAACTTACGCCAAATTGGTCTAGTCCTCTACAAAAATCCTACGTCTAATTTGGCGACTGCTGCCTGGACTCCCTCACTCATAATTCAGAACCAACGAAAGATTAATTATGAAATAAGTCAGAAATTCAGTTTAACTTAATGCAATGCGGTGAATTGCGGCATAAGACAAACATCTAAACGCATTAATTGCGATAAAACGTCCTGTAAACAGTCCGAATTAATGTTAATGGCCAACAGAATTGAACATTTTGAACCAACAAAATCCTGATAGAATCTGCCCCCAAATATAGATAGCAGTTTGGGGTGGAGAACCTAAACTTTCCTAAAGGAACTTAGAAACTGGCTTAAAGTTTGCTAAACCCAAAATGCTCAGCGAATAAAAATAATGACACGATAATGATCTACCGCGAATTTAATTTAGCTAAAATAACTGACCACTGATATACAGAAATGCTCATTTCCTGATGTAGGCCTCTACTTAAACCATTATGCTAACATGTTACTTTATCAGATAAAATTTACGCATATCATAATGATGTATAACAATTAATATACAGGGTACCAAAAGCGTTTCCAAAGAGGTTAGCATTCTCGTCTTGCATTCGGTAGACCCAGGTTCGATTCCCGTGCATGTCGGCTATCCTCGATTGTGGTTTTTCATGGTTTCCCACAATTCCTCCAGGTGATTGCTGGGCTAGTTCACATGTTAAATCAGCTATGATCGGCTTCCCATCCTCCTCGTTAAAGTCCCAAATACGAGAAACATACTGTAACTAAAGTGTGATGATGGGGTACATCATGACCAGACTGCTTAGTCTGACTTAATTTGCATAATGCTCCCCCCTCCTCCTCCTCCTGCCAAATGGTACTATGTACTGACTGCAGGGTAAATAATTGAATTGAACAATTTGTATGCTAAATCCCATATGCAGTAAGTTGTTTCAAAACTTTGTTCACACTCTGTATTACATCTTTTAAAGGAGATGGATCCAAATAAGTTAAATACTGTACACATGTTACTACCGTCACGGTGCAGTGCTAAACGTTGCTCCTACTTTTCTGTAATGAAGATAAAGTGTCCTTCGTGTACGCACTGTCCAATGAAGGAAATGTAAAGTGTATTGAGGTGACCAAAAACAAAGGCTCGTTATTTTTTCAACCAACACGCTTAATTCGCTTCTAATTAATCTAGACATTATTGCGGCATGCATCGCGCGGAGGAAGACCTTTATGCAAATTAAAAAAATTAGTTCTTAATGTTTTTATTTTGAGCCTTCATTTCCTATATTTGCATCGCAGTGTTTATATTAAGTAGAGGGCCTTTGGGACTCATTTTTTTCCCTCGTACTCGCTATTTATACATTTTTTTCCCCTGCCAACGTTAATTAAATTTCATCTAATTTTTGCACGGCGAAGAAAAGTTTTTGAGCAAATATTATTGGTACATTTGCAGGCGTGGTCGGTGTTCAGCTAGAACGTATGGAAGGTGGAAGAAACCACTCCCTTTGCACGCCATGTGATGCGTGAATTTATGAAAATATCATTTTTCCATCCATTTTAGCCCGGGTGCAGAGGCTAAAGGCACGCACGCACCGTCATTTATTTGAGTAATTTACGCGTAAACCCCGCTAATTAGACATTACGCCAACTGCACTATTTCGCGTTATTTAATGCAAATTTCAACGTCTGGGCTAAAGCTGAGATTTCCTTCCTCGCTCATGTAAACAAAGCGATGAGGGCCTTGGGATAAACTTACGTTTAAAGACTAAATGAAATTCAAATTATATCTACCCAGTTTACCTTTTTATTTCACTGCTCGGCCTGGAAGGATTCTCGCAGCATCTCTCTAAAGCCCCGTACAGACTACGACAAACTGCAAACAAAAACCACAAACGATAAACGGTATGCCCAAGCAACCTGCTTACCACGACATTTTATTTTGACACAAAAAGAGCAACAGGTATGGTTACACGACTTTCAAATTAAGAGATTACTTAAAAAAATCACTAAAACCTGGAAAAGTGACCACCTGTTTATGTTGACCACTTTTTAGTGTTTTGTTTTTCTAGTGTGCATTTCCTTCATAAAAACTCTCTGTATAGTGACCATCTGTCTATTGTGTAGTGACCAGTGTGTGTCGTCTTTTTTGCAATTTTTACATTACCAATGTTCCTTATAAAGTGACCAGATAACAGATGAATCACCTTAAATCCTGCTTTAACCCCAGTGGTTCCCAAATAATTCAGCCAATCATGTTATTCGGATTGAAAAAATCACTGAAAACACGATCATAAGAAGCAAAAAGCATTTAAAACTAGGAAAACTTGATAATTTTTTCTTTAAAAAAACCCCAAATATGTAATAAGGCAATACATACTTTTGCGGTTTTTTACTACATGTATTACTCTACATATACAAGTCCAGTGTACGTGTTCATTTTAATTCAGGCATTCTTTGTATAGTGACCACCTGTGTACAGTGACCAACATTGCATTTTTTTGGTGGTCACTCTTAACAGTTTTTACTGAATTTGTTTTGTGCAAATTATATATTTCGTCTTTCTGTTGTCTTTCAGAAACTTTCGCGAAAAGAAGCCTAACGAAATTTCGTAACATGTCAAGTGTGCCTTTGACCACAACACCAAATAAAGGTAAGACAAACTTGGTTTTTATCGTTAAAGAATAGGACGAATATGAAAATTTCACCGCATCATGTGATACCGTCCTTTGTATGAATTCCTGCAGCAAAGTAAGAAGCGCTACACCCCCATGTACATGGACATGTCTTTGGAATTAAGTGCACTGCTAAGATGAACTTAATGGCATGGAATATACTTCTGTTGTTTGGCTCTTTTAGCTTTTGTGCCAACACATTGAATGTTTGTCTAACGAGTGTCCACTTTGACAGAAAATTCGAGGGAATGTTAGGGAAGCGATGAAAAACGGACAAAGATCCTTCTTCTAATCCTTACTTCCATAACACGTCTTCTTCCTCCTCTCATTCTTCTTCTCCGTCTTGCTTTATTTATCCATTTTAGTAGAAATGGATGTTGCTTTTGTGGCATGAGAAAAAAATACTCGACTATATATTCCTCGTGCTGACCCATCATTTTCTCCAATGGTTATCGATCCTCTCATCAGCAACACTATAGTTCAGAATCTCGTGGATATGTCTGCTCGCTCATTTTTTTGTCCGATATCGTGGACATTATTTATGAGAGAATTTAAATTTAATATCTGTAAACGAGTGTGTATAAGTAGTGACGAAAATTTGTCCCTGAAGTCATGGAAATGTAAGAAACTCGTTGTCACATCGAAAAAAAAAGCTTTTGAAATATATTTTCAGAAATGCATTTTTTTAATAACGATGTTTTTGAAAATACATGATTGAGGTTTTTTTACATGTAAAATATATTTACAATTTCGTTTACTATAATATATTTAAGAAATATAGAATTTAAATATATTTAATAAAACATATTCGTTGTGGTAACATCAAAACCTATTTATATATAAATACATATTTTATAAGCTTTCTAAATAGAATTTTTTTTCATATTGCATTATTGAATTATGCTTTTTTATACCTGTATGCATTGCTGAACATTTTTACCTAAATGGAGTTGTAGTGTATTGCTATAAGTTATCTGATAAAATATATTTTCTTTCAAATATATTTCACAAAACATATCAAGGAACAATAAATTTAATGTATTTCTAAAAAAAGAAATTATACTTAAATGACTTTATAAATATATTTTGTAGGTCAAAAATGTATTTTAAATGAACCACAAGGCATTTTTAGATGTGGTTTTAACGGATTAGTTCCCAGAATGGTCAACATTTCCAACGAAAGAGAATATTTTGAGATCACCGGATGTTTTATTGTAAAATTTTACCAATGCAAATTTTCAAATGTGAAGACACATTTGCAAAATTTGTAACCTTTTCCGACGACTAATTTGCAAAATTTTCAAAAGTTTCCGAGTACAATTTACAAAATGTTCGACAGTTTGAAAGTACAAATGTGTAAAATTTTCAACAGTTTTCGAGGAGAAATTTGCAAAATTCTCAACAGATTTCGAGGACAAATTTGCAAAATTCTCAACCTTTTCAAAAGTTTTTCATGCTAATTTTTTTTACATTTTATAAATTTTTATTCGTTAATTTTGCAATTTTTTCACAATTGGCATTAATAAATTTTGCCAAATATTGAATATTGTTCCGTGTCGATTTTGCAAAATTGTGGATAACATTGACATTGGTCAGGGAAATTTTTCTTAAAACCTGGAAAAGTCCGTGAAGTTGAAAATGAAATTTCTGGGGGATATACTAGTAGATAAAGAGAATTAATAAATTAAAATACAAAAATAAATATTCGATTTGTTTTTTCAGATAAATCAATACTGATTTAATTAAGCTGATAGAGAGACCTTTTTCAGTTAGCCGATGTCCATTTCGAGCTCGGCACCTCTTGAGCATCTGGCAGTCGTTTTATCCGCTGGACGGGAAGACGTAAATGCATATGGCAGCCACTAGCATAAACGGTTCCAAGCCGTATTATGTGTTATTCAATAGACCATAGTTGTAAAACACGCTTCAGTAGAGCTTTTGAAACGAGCTTAGCCTTTTTAAAAGCGACGACACATTACACGGCTCTTCGCCATAAGCCGCTGCCACATTAAGACCTCTTCAAGATGGCCGCCAGACCAGCACTTTCAAATCGAGGGATTAGCAACGCTGAGAGATTAGGCTACCCTGGACTAATTCTCATCAAATTGAAACGTGGAGTTTTGGATATGTTTTTTTTTATTATGTATAAAGCCCCGCACAGACTACGACAACGACAAACAAAAAACCACAAAGTACAAACTGCTTGTCCAAATTAGTTTCAACAAACGGAGTGTGTCTGCTAAGCAGACGATTTTCAGGAAATTATCTGCTTAATCATATACTTGTGGAATATTATTCCACGAGCGGACTTTTTCTGTCGAGGGAAAATGTCATGCTGATATCTCCACGAGCAGCAAACCTCGTGACTTAGTTCTAACGTGAAACAAATCATTTTTGTTTCTTTGATGTTACCGACACTTGCCTGGAAGGACAAACTGTTTGTTCCGGATCATTTTTTGGTTTGTTCGTTTGTCCGAAATTTTTGGTAAATTTTGCTTTTCACAAACCAATTGACAAACCGTTTGTCTTTGGTGGTTTTTCTGTTTGCCGTTTGTCGTAGTCTGTACGGGGCTTAATAAGCCATGACTGAAATTCGAATTTTCAGTTTTTAGGTATACTTAGGGTAAGTTCATAACAAAACTTTTTTAGTCACAAGCGACCGGTGTCGCTTAGTGGTATTGCAGACGCTATACCATGCACTAAGCGACATTTGTTTTAACACAAAAAAGTGTCGCTTAGTGGTAAGCGTCTGCAATATCAGTAAGCGACACCGGCCGTTTGCGACTGGAAAAAGTTTTGTTATGAACGTACCCTCAGGGTTACCAATCCTTAACTTGTTCAAGCAACGTATTGAAAAATTAAACACTGACAGTCTAGAAACCCGTAGAATCAAAATTGATTTTCGAGGCTGTTTTAAATTCTACAATGATCTAACATTTTCTGGCGCCTCACTCTTAATTTTAAAAAAAATAGATCAATGGCAAAAATATCAGAAGTCACCCCTAAGCAGTTCAGCTGAAACATAATTCAGATTTATTTCCAATGCCCGTGCCATCAGCGCATGCATGATTACAGGGTTCTCCCAGACCTGAAAAACCTGGAAAGTAAGGAAACTTGAAAATGTCTGGAAAAGTAAAAAAAAATGACTTACTTTGAAAAAGTCAAGGAAATTCAGCATATTTATCTTGTCACAATCCAAAATGTATGCTATTATGGGGTTAGCTCAGGTTTCATTTGTTGCAAACTTTTTAAAATTTTCCCAGTGCGTGTACAAATTTTCAATAGTTTCCGGGGGTAAATTTGCCAAAATTTTTAACAGATTTCGGTGAAAAAATTTGCACAATTTTCAATTTTTTCCTATTACAAATTTGCTAAATTTTCAACATTTTCTTATGCTAATTTTGTAAATTTATAAACATTTTAAGTATATATTGCCCTGTGTCGATTTTGCAAAATCATGGATTACGTTAGCATATGTCAATTTTGACATTGTCATTGGTCAGGGAAATTCGTTTAAAAGCCTGAAAAAGCCAGGGAAGTTGAATAGGAAATTTTGGGGGGTACCCTAGATTAGTATTTTTGTATCTAAACAATTTTGTATTGTGTAAAATCAAAGATCTAATGAAGCGAGGAAGTTCTTCGCACAATGTCAAAACTTTGATACGTTTTTCCAAATATGCTTTCTTTGAAAAAGTTTCCAATGCACATCCTCCGATTATCCCGTATCCTCGGGAGTAGTCAATTTTTCAAAATTTAGCATTCGAATACAGGCCAAATGTATTCGAATTATTCACCACATTTTGCACAGTTTGAAGTTTTCTTCAATCTCCAGTACATTTCGGTCAGATGCAACGACGGTAATTTCGCCTCCGCCTTTGGAGGAGGGGGGAGGGAGGGGGGTAAAGGCGCATAAAATTGCTGCAAATTCTCTCCTTTCGACTCTGGTTTGCAAAATTGGCGCGCGCTGTTTTAACACCCATAACTGGCTTTTATCCCTGTATGACAGTGATAAGCAAGTGGAGAAAATTGGCCCGAGCTTTGCAAGTATTAGCGCTGGTGGCACTAGCTCTTCCCAAATGGCCTCTCGTGAGCTTTGAAAAATACCAGTTAGATGAAGCTCCTAGATAACTTTAGCCTTTTTGAGTCTTCTTCGCCCATCGTCGTTATTATCGTCGTCGTCGTCGGCCATGATTTTCGGCACCAATGAGCACAAGTTGGACCACTAAACAGAAATTGATGACAACCGCAAGGGGACCGAGGCTTACGCGGAAAGATGAAACAACGGGGGGAAAATTGAACGACCAAATTGCCTTTGAACATGAACGAGCATTATGGAAATGATGGGTTGTAAAATTACAGAGGTCGCTGCTTTCAACTTCTCCCCACCGAGCATTATGCATCGGGCCATTACCAGCGAAATATTTCAGTTTTCAACATTCGCTCAATGGATGTGGAACACCTTTTTTGCAGACACCCGTTTTAAGAGAATCTGCTCTGTTATGTGCTAGAAGTGCCAATTTGGAGAAATTGACATTGCTTGGAAATTGTTTTAACATAAATAGAAATCGTTCTATTTTCATAGGTGAGATAATGAACGCGAGAAATTTGCTTCCGGAGTGATGTTTACAAAGCAGTTTGTTTGATTTACTGGAAATTTCGTAATATCAGTTTTGCAGGTTGTTCAAAAATTGGTTTTATGACCAGGGAAATTAGGAAATGTTGGTAAACTGGCAGTCCAAAAGTGGATAAAAAAGGCACCGGAACATAACTGTGCTATCTTGCAAATTTCTTTTAACGTAGAACTATCTGGGGCTGCATTTGTAAATGATGACGCCCTCATCAAATGACGTCATCCGAATTTTAATGAATGGCGTCTTCAGAGTTTTAATGGGTGACATCATCAAAATTTTAATGGATGACATCGTCACAATTTTAAAAGGTGGCTTCATTCATTAAAAATGACTTATTTTTCGTTCGT
Source organism: Ommatoiulus sabulosus (assembly GCA_034697705.1). Classification (NCBI taxonomy): domain Eukaryota; kingdom Metazoa; phylum Arthropoda; class Diplopoda; order Julida; family Julidae; genus Ommatoiulus; species Ommatoiulus sabulosus. The sequence goes on from JAQGAO010001219.1 coordinate 18,534, forward strand.
TTTTAATACATTTAATCGGTTATTTATTCGTAAATTTAATTGGACATTATTTCGTATATTTAATCAGGCTTTAATCTTACATTGTTTCGGACATTTAATGTTACGTTTTTAGGACATTTAATAGAAGATTGTTTCGAACACTTAATCGGACATTTTGTTCAATGTCCGAAAAAAATCGACAGTTTTACGAAAATTTAATCGGACATTTTTTCATATTTTTAATCGGGCTATTTTTCGTAATTTAATCGGACTTTTTTTACCGAACATTTAATCGGTCATTCGTTTGTGCATTTGATTTAATAGTAAATTTTTCGAACATTTAATCGGATATTTTGTTCAATGTCCAGAAAAATCGACAATCATTCTAAAATTCAATCGGACATTTTTTCGTACATTTAAACGGGCTTTTTTCCGCACATTTATTCGGACATTTGTTCGTGAATTTCATTTAATCGTACATTTTTTTTCGGATGTAAGCGAGCATTTTATCGAGCCTTTAATCGGACATTTTACAAATAATCGGACATAGTTTTACAGATAATCGGACATAATTTTACAAATAATCGGACATCCAAAACTCCAACTACCCCAGGACGTCTGGGAAAGACGTATAGTTCTACGTAAAAAAGTTATTCAAGCCCGTACATACACATATGATGCATGGTATATAGTTCTAGTATATTCCACTTTTTTTCAAAATAAATGAAAAATAGGCTCATAAGCTAAAACATAGACTCAATGTACTCATTTTTGGACGCCCTTTTCACAAAATTGCGTACTAGGACAAAATTTCACCCAATCTGTCATTGAGTCCAGTAACTTCACGAGCTCCCCCATATACGTAACATCTGGTTCATAAAACGTTACAATAGGATAAACTTTGCCATTCGACACACTAACGCCCTGAGAGTTTCGGCTTTTTAATAAGACGACCATAAATCTGGGCCCCGTTTTGCGAATCGGATTTTATGGTGCGCCCTAAAGTGTCTTTAGGTTGGTTTGTTAATCACATTGCATCCTGGCAAACGATACTCCGAGGTACTGTTTTGAAAAGCAGCTTCCAGATTACTCTTAAGACAATAGACTTTTGAGATTAGATGATTCCAGATTCTCTGGCGGCCTATCCTGGCCACGTCAACTTCGTACCGACGTAGTTTCCGGACTTTATTGCATTTTCTGGACGCCATTTGTAGATGGCTGACCACTTGTTATCAGGAAATGCCACTTGTGACCACTGAACAACATCGGAGCTCTTTCAACTGCAAACTCCAATTCATTTCCTCCGAGATTTGAATCCCACGTCGTTTTCTAATGACCAATTGATGCGAAATCCACCAATCAGACCATTGCTTAGTTTTCTATCTGATTTTTACACCCCAGCGCGGTGGTGGCCCCATTGGGGGGCGCCATCTCCCCCACCTCTCATTTTCTTGCACTCGGCGAGCTCTTAGCACCTTAGCAATCATTTAAAACGCGACTCTATACAATATATATACGGAGTTCGGATCCCACCCCATTGTCCGAAGCAACACCTTAATCTAAAAAAAAATTAATTGACCACTACGTGGCTCTCTTCCATCCGGTCATCTTGGGAATTCTCTAAAAAAGCTGGTTTGACATATAAATGTGGTTTTGTTAGACGATACTCTCCCTTAGGAGAGTAAATTGTGGCGTATTTTCACTTCGGATCACCGTAAGTGCCCCGTCCACCCCACCCTTCCTCCTCCACCCCCACCCCCCACACTGCCTCCTCAACACGCAGAAACACAACAAAACCAGATAACAAAAGTTTGGGAAACCGCGGGAGTGAGCTAGACGGGATTTTTAAATTATAAAACACGTCGGCTATTTACCGTAAAGTACGAATTATACGTAGAGTGGAGATTTCTCACTTTGAGTAGGCGATTATTCAGGAGATCGGATGTTGGTCCGATTGGCTATAGTTCAATAATTTAGTTTTGGACGCCCGTGGAGGGCAATCATGGCAAGCCCTGGAGTATTGCTGGTTTGCCCGTGTTTGGTTTTTCAAGGGGAAACTTGTTTTGGTTAAGAAAAGTGTGACATTGTTAGGATTTGGAAGGGTCAGGGGGGTCTTAATATATTTAAGAGATTGGAAAGTTTATTTGTGGGAAATGTCCATATTGGTCGAAAAGGAAAGTTTCGTAAAAAAAAAGACACCGGAGGATAGATTTTAAAACGTAGAGCTACATCTGGGGCTAAACTGCGTTGTGAATGATGACGCCATCATCAAAATTTAAGGAATAAGAACATCATCGTAATTTATAAAATGACGTCATCATCCGAATTTTAATGAATCGTCATAAAATTATGATTGACGTAATTTATCAAAAAACGTTTGAATGACATCATCAGAAGAGTACTGGATGATGTCATAAGAATTTTAATCGCTGACATCATTCATTAAAAGTGATTCATTTTTCGGACATTTATTCGAACATTTTTTGGACATTCATGGCATATTCTTTCGAACATTTAATCGGGCATTGTTTCGTATATTTAATCACACATCCTCTCTTCGCAAAAAAAAACCAAAAAAAAAAAACATTTGCTTTTCCCAAAATGAAAAGCATATGCCCCCAATAACGTTAGTACCAAATTAATATTTCATTTAGTATTAAATGTCCGGAAATCGGATCATTCATCAGAAATGACCCATTTTGGACATTTAATGGCACATTCTTTGGAACATTTAACAGGGTATTTTTTATTCTATTTACTCGGGAATTGTTTCGTATATTTAATCTAACATTTTTGTTTTCGAACATTAAATCGAACGTTTCGTTCAATGTCCGAAAATATCGGCATTTTTACCAAAAATGAATCGTACATTTTTTCAGACATTTAATCGGATGTTTTTTCGCACACTAATTGGGTATTTTTTCGTACATTTAATTGGGTATTTTTTCGGACATATAAACGGCCATTTAATCAGATGTCCTAAAAATGTCCCGATTGAATTAATTCGCACACAATGAATGACGTCACCGTCCAAAAAATTCTGATTGGCGTCATAGAATTGACGCCTGGACATTTAATCGCGGACATCCAGAATTCCATAACTACCCCATTAAGTGATATTACACATATATACATGTACGTTGCAGTGATATTTATGCGAAATCCGATAAAAGGCAATTTTTACTGTTTCTATAGAACCACGTTATACATAAAAATATCATAAGACCAATAGTTTAATAATTCCTCAATATTTTCTGGCTTGCGAAGTTTCGAAGTAAACGATAAAGTTTCAGCTTTGGCCATTTATTTTTCCATTCATAGACTTGTTTTGTTGTTCCTGACGTTCAATGGTACGAAAATCCAAAACTGACCTTCGTATTTTTGGGCCTTTGGGGGGAGTTTTTATTAGATTTTTCAATCGCTCTGTATTTAAATCCGGCAATTGTTTCAAAGACTCGTCGTTGAATGAGTTTTAAAATACAGTGGCAGAAAGATAAGTACTTCAAGGACAGGATTTGCGTTGCAACAATGAGGAAATTTGGCGTCGAGGGTAATTTCTCCGTGTTTCAGCGCAACTCATCCCATTTTCAATTGAAAACTATTAAGTTCGGTATCGCACTAAGGCTTGAAAGGGAATAAGTTATGCAGTTCATTGAGCCGGAAAATCACCTAAACACAATTCAATCGCAATCCACTGCTTGCCGTCTTCAAAATTGGGTTGAAACTTTGTTTTCCGCAGAAACAATCTCGCATTTGTCTACGGATTAAGCATTCGGGGCGTTATTACAGTTTCAACGGCCATCATTTTCATGGAGGGAAGAAGGGAAGAGAAAGACAGTTTGGTTCGACTCACAAAACTCGATTAAATTCCACTTTATAAAAATCATTTTAATTTTTCGATTCTGTTCCTACGTGAAACATCGTGTTCTGAACAGTATACCGTATAACAGTGCAGTTGTTTCACATATGAAATAACTTGAAACATGTACATTTTGGATTTGATTCATGTATTGTCAGGGTTACCCCAGACCTGGAAAAGTCAGGGAATAATGATTTATTTTTAAAAGGTCAGGGAAATTCAACATATTGATTTTGTCATAATCCAAAATTAATGCTTATACGTGGTTAGCTCAGCACCAATTTGCAAGCTTTTTAATATTTTCCCAGTGCCAATTTGCAAAATTTTCAATTATTTTGAAGGGCACATTTTCAAAATGTCCAACAATTTCCGAGGACAAATTGGCAAATTATTCAACATTTTCCTAAGACAAATTTGCAATATTTTCCACATTTCCCGAAATTACAACATTTTTAACAATTTCCGAGAACAAATTTTCAGAATTCTCAATCTTTTCAGAGTATACCAATTTCAAAATTTAAAACCTCTTCCGAGTAGAAATTTGGGAAATTTTCAAAAAAATGTCATGCTAATTTTAAATCTGAAATGCTTTCTATAGTTCCAAGTATTCTATAGCTTGAAAATATAAATGCATTCTACGGTTTGAAAATATTTAAACGCTTATTTTTGTGGAAAATAAAACTAAACATTGTTACATTATTTTTGGAAAATAAAGCTAAACATTGTTACATTATTTTTGGAAAATAAAGCTAAACATTGTTACATTATTTGCACGTTGTAAAGGGTACCACGTTACCCTTTACCGAAAGGGCTTGAAAATGCAATATTGCTTTAGTGCAATTTCTACCGTATTCTCTGAAAACTGCCAAACTAAGATTTCACGGGTGCGTGCGTGCAGGTAAGGTATATACGGATATAGCGAAGCACTTTCCTCCGCCTTTTCGCATTTAAAATAAGGTGGGTTTTTATGAGGCGTCTTAGATATTTGAGTCACGCTCCACGTGCTTTTGATGGTGCATCTGAGGGACCCCCAAGACGTTAAAAAACGCTCGTCAACACGTCCCATAGAGCACCGAGTGACAACCATTTTCACATTATGCGAAATGCCAAATTTCCAAGTAAATGCAAAACTTAACGTCTGTTTCAATATATGGCGGTTTTTTGCCTCAAAGAGCTTGCTTTTTTCTCCGGAATGGTAAATCGCTTTATGTACGTATCACTAGGGTGAACCCACTCCCTTTGATATCTATTTTGTCGGTATATAGAGTAGTTCTAGCTGACGATTGCATTTTTACTCTTTTTTTTTCGTAGTAAATATACATTTAGAGGTAATGAGATTTTGCAAATTTGCAGGGTATTGACACTAGGGCTTTTTTTTCGAGATCTTGGAAGCTTTGGATTATTGAGAATATGAAACTGCCCGTGAAAACTCGTAAAAGGGCGTCGGTTTTCTTCTAAGTGTGGTTTTAAATAATGGACCTTATGTAGAGTTATACATGGGACTACATCACGTGATCTTTTCATCGAATCAACAAACTAAAAAGAAATGCCTCGGCAATGCTCCCGGGTAATTTTCGCCAATGGAATGAATGAAATGTCACGTGATATATGCATAACGACGAAATCTGCATAAGGTCCGTTATCCAGTAATACTATGGTAAAATATCACGTGATCGTTTCATCGAATCAAGAACTAAATTGTTGAAATCGTGGGAAAAATGAATAAAAAATAAATTCGGCTGTCGAAATCTGCACAAGGTCCATTTAAAAGAATGGTTTCAAAATAAGGCTTCTTTTTATTTCGGATTTTTAAAACACTTTTCAGAATTTTCTTATACTTATGGGTTGATTATATGGTTCAGTCGAACTCTTATAAATGGACCTTATGCAGAGGTTCGTATAGGGCTACATCACGTGATCTTTTCATCGTATCATTTACTAAAAGATGGGGTGTTTATTAAGTTTCCAAAACATCTAAACAAAAAAAACACGTCTGTATGGATTTTAATAAAAGTTGATAGAGAAATACATGTAAGCGTCATCTACTATTCCAAAAAAATTCCATTTTGCCATCAGATGGCGTTAAAGCCAAAGCTTCCAAATCAGCATTTCTGACTTAGCCTAGTATACACTGGCCTTCCCGTCTATGAGCATCTTTCACACTTGTCTGTCCATTTCTGAACTTTTCAAACCATTCATAGACCGAACATTTGGACATTACATGGACTTCACGCATTTCTGCTCCTGGAATACTTTCAAAAGTTAAAATACGAACAATAGACCGCTGCTGAGGGTCCATCTTTGCTTTCGAATTGTAAGCACGTGCAATTTTTGAAACATTTCTTTTAATGTTGAAATATGTTTAGGAATGATGGAAGAAATTTTCCAACAAATTTCATTAAAACCAATGGAATTATTTAAATGATTGCGGAAACTTAATGAACACCCCTCGTACTTTAGACGAGAGGTTGAAAATCCAAATGATTGCTGGGTCACCCTGTATTTTAGCTATATAGGATAAAGTGTCAAGAGTTACAATGACAAATGTTCCTTAATCTCCATGGGGATTTATGCAAAAAAATAGGCTGCTTGAGGAACACGTTATAGGATATAATATGGGATATATGCTTTAGCATATAAAGCTCTTCTGTGGGGCGTTTGGTGGGGTGCCTTCCTCCCCCCCAAACCCCCCCTTCCTCCATAATGCCTCCCCAATTTACCCTTAGTACTAAGTTCTTCTCTGCTGTCTTTATTGAAGCTATCCATTGTGCTCCATTGACACATTGTGGTGCACAAAACGCGGAAGATTATAGCTGGAGAGATTATTATGGGTGATAGTGGAAAATGACACGTTTACACTTTATATCTGATTCTCATAAGATGATGGGATGGCGCTTGTGCTCGTATAGAAAACGAAATGAGTTTCTTTGTAAATAATGAAATTAAACTTAGGCACCATTTTTATACCTTTTCCAGAGCCTCTTGGTATTAGGGATGCTGGGATGGTGCGTGGAAAGCCAAATGAAGTTTACAGGGTGAACAATGAATTTATTCGGATTTAAGCGAAGGCTTTCTCTAGTATAGTGTTTCCCTACCTTTATTTCCTTTTTTACCCAAAATATTTCAAGGACCGGTGAAAATTTTAAAAATATCTCGTGGACCGGCAAAAATTGGAAAAAAATATTTCGCAAACTGGTAAGAAAAAATAGGACAAATAGTTAGAAGACCGCTGAGGTAGAAATTCAACCCATTATTAGGATTCCCACAGAACTTCATATTCAATTTTCCTGACTTGTCCAGGTTTTTAAACAAATTTCCTTGACCAAGACTATGTCAAAATTGACATATGCCAATGTAACCCACGATTTTTAAAGATACATTACAATCTATAATATAAAAGGCAAATCGCGTCCATGAAAAGGTCAATTTCCGTTTTCTTCGATTTGTGAGGAGTCTTCT